>OX424576.1:9810084-9833534 GCA_949152435.1 Gastracanthus pulcherrimus | reverse complement strand
ACAATGGCTAACGCGCGTGCAGCGAGCGCTCGGATTGAATTTTTCACTCGAGGGATGAAGACAGAGGAAGAGCGAACAATTGATTGTAATCAATGCCGCATGAATATACAATTGCCAGTATGTATATAATTGATCGAATTGCAGACACAGAATAAATATAGCGATGATGTTTCTTTATGACAATTGACCATGTCGTTTTCGAAAAAGACCGGGATGTTTTTTGCTGCTCATATTGTTTGCAAGGATTGCAGTAGTTTTAGCATGAACTTCCATGCAACTCTTGGTGCACTTTTTTCAAAGCCTACTTATCTATTCGCCATTACAACCGCTGTACCGGGAAAATACCGTATTACATTCGAGCGCGCGACAAAAACGGAAACGAAGGCATCTCACGAAGATAATTCTCGAGAGCACCAAGGGCCGCTTTAATCACGCAAACAGCGAGCGTATTTCACGCGGCGCGCAAAAAAGAATCAGAAATTATTACGCAAAATATGTGCGCCCGCGCGCCCACAGCTCGTATATACACGGGACTGAGGGAGAGATAGGGTAGGAAAGCCAGTGCAGCGGTAGAAGTAGAGCAGGCGAAAAGCTCTCTCTCTCTCTCTCTCTCTCTCTCTCTCCTCGACTCGGCGCGGCGGGCGACATTAGCGCGCGCAAGACATATTAACTGGACTCCCGAGAGTGCCATAATGTCCCTCGGCATCGCGTCACTACGCATTGTGCAACGTTGCACTGGATCTAGACAAGTTATAGTTTCTCTTGGCGAGATTCTCCCCAGATACTCCTACGTCTCTCATACACTCCCCTGCTCCCTTTCTCTGCCCTATATACATATTCTCCGTCTCTATCTCTCTCCCCCTCTCTCTCTTTCGCGGTCTTGGCTTTCCTGCGGGGGACAGAGTTGCCGAGGCTTCGCGCCTTGGAATCTCCTAGTTTCATCAGCATCGGAGTGCGCTGAAACTTCTCTCGCGAATGAATGTATTTCCTTATTTATTCCGTTATGTACGTTAGAGCATTTCACCGTTGCAGGATGTATAATTGAGGTGGATTTTTTTTTCATAGCCACTTAAACATTTAATATTCTTTATATTATTATTATTCAGGCATTGCAATGTCCCGTTTTAAATGTTTTTTATTACACTTTTTATGCTAAGTTTATATTTCCTGCTCAAAGAAAGCGACCAGTCAAACGAAGTTTATAATCGATACCAAATGGCACGAACTCTTATTTAGGGTAGGATCACTATTATTACTCCGTTAAAAGTATGTAATAATGGCTACAAGAAAACGTTGTGTTGTGTAATCTCACCACTTTTTACCACTTAATTGTTCCCGAACGATTATATAATCCAGTAATATATAATATTCGATTACAAGCTTTATGGGCGGTCGTTGATTACGAATCTACAACCAGAAATTGGTAATTTAAAATGCCGGAGCAAAAATAGTCATTTACGCAGCCACCATAGTGACTCCGACATTTTAAATTTCAACCTCTGACTGCAAAGTAACGGTTATCAAGCTGATTTGCCGAGTTTTAAGTAACTTACATAATGATGAATCTGTGCATCGAATTTATAATTTTCGGTCCGAGTTTTCACAACTCATGTTTAATGGTAAATCATCAGCTTTAATTTTCGGTATCGCAGACCTGAAATTGACTAGGTCAAAAGTTATAAAAGAAAATGTTCCGACAAGATATTTCGTCGTAGCGCGCCAGAGGTTTAACATGCTTGCGCAGGTAATCTTACATACTTGAATTTGCATAATACTATCATATAAGAAAATGTAATAATCCCTAACGCTACCCTGAAATAAGTGAAATCGTTACGTAATCGATTTTATATGATGAAGTTAAATAATTTTTTAAAACTTTCGTTGATATTTGATTTTCTAAAAACTATAGAACAAAGTAGCGATTTACCATAAGTCGGAAAGAATGGATGAATTTTTAAGAGAGTTGCTTGCATTTTTTTGGTTGATAGGTAATATTCCCTAAAAATTTGTAGATCTTATGTTGTGCGTTTCGCAACAATAGCATCGCCCAAAGTTTACAGATTTAAGGTATGAATTAAACCTTTTAAACAACGCTGCCAATTTAATTACTTAGCTTTCTCAAACTAAATAAACTGTTCCTATATGCAATTTATTGTTCTAAAAAATTATTTTAATATGCTATACCGCTTTCTAATTAATAATACAAAAAAGGTGTATTTTATTAACGGTTTTTAAGTAAAATAATTGTTCTTTCTTTTGAATGTACACTTAAAATAAATATCTTTTAATTAATTATTAAATGTGGCACTTAAAATTTCAATTTGTTTTTGAGTCGGTGCTTGACGCCAACTCCTTCGCTCATATTATTGCCTCGAAGTGATGCCGAAAGCATTTGTCTACACTGATAAAAGCCTCCAATTCTGCATTACGTTATACCTATGGATTCATCAGGGCCTTGAAGCTTCTGTAATTCTTCCGAATTGTAATCGCCTTCACGACTTCGACGAAGAAAGAAGATATACGAAAGTATACGAAAAATATTAATTTGTTATCAACCCACCCCCTGGTTTATAGAATATAACTTTTAATTTTATATTTAAACTTGTGAGTTTTATTTATTAAAAATTCCTTGAATCTAAGTCTTTTTTCTTTACAGGGTACCCATGCGGTACGTGCTACTAAGAATGAGCCTTAAAATTTTCATAAAAGACATAACCATAAATATGTCTGAATATAAAGGTCGTTATGATTTAGCCAACTCAAGATTTAGAACTCATATAAGAGATAGTAAAAAGCTACCTTTTTGGAATATTTCAGATCAGATACTGCCCATTTATTTCAGTTATCGTAGGTGACAGAAATGATCAGGACTTAACAATTTTACCGAATATTCTTCTCCATATTTTTAATCTGAATTTTTTATCAAAAACTTTTCATGTTATACTTTCCAGATATTACCGTTTTAAAAAGTAACGTTTTCGTGTAAAACAAAACAAGGGAATTAATAAACCAAAAATTCGGATCGAAAAATAGAGGTAATTTTATGCTCTTACAAATGCATTTTCACTGAATCGATGATATTATTTCTAAGTTATCGAAACCCCAAGAAACTCCAACTAAAAAATCGAAAAACCGCTAATAAAACAAACGCACCGAGAAATAAAAAAAATTTGACCCACCTCCCTAAAAAAACAAAAAAATGAGTCCTGAAACTTTCCTTCTATATTAACGTTTGAAAAATTAACGGATGAATTAGCAACGAAATTTGAAAACTAGGTTAAAAATTTACATTGTTTTAAATGTTGTTTTAAAAGTTTGATCACATTTTGAAGAGAAAAAAAATTTCTTTCATTTGTTCTTACAAAATTATTTTACAATGTTTTCTATGAAAGTTACAGTTTTTTTTAAAGCTGAAATACACAGGTTTAAATGTGAGAATTTCGAGTGGTGCTTTAGTTATGAAACGCACTACATAAAGAAAATTATTCATATAATAATACTTTCATTCACGATAATATTGATTCTGATTGAAAAGACTACCCTTCCGATCTGAAGAGATAAGTTTGCCACTTCAAAAGTATATACCGCCTAGATTATCTGCACAATATTCGAAATAAATTTTTCATTTCGTCTGAAGCGTAGTTTCGAACAAAGTTCCTCGCAAAAAAGCAGCGCACAAAATCATACAAACAAAAAAAGAAAGAGAATTTCAAGGCGAATCTTCCCCTTTGACTTCAATCCACGCACTATTCTTCCCGTACACACAAATATCAGAGCTCCACGCGTTCGCCTCTTGACTCTTTCTCACCCTCCGTCTGTCAGCCGCCGCCACCCCTACATTTATATATATATATACATATACATGCACAGAGCGCGCAGACAGACAATTTACCAAACAGAGAAAGAGAGAGAAGGAGACGAGGCGAGTTAAAGAGGGTGTCGCGCGAGTCTCGTCCTCCCCCTCCTCCTCTTGCACAAGAGCCGCGACGACGAGAGGGTTGAACGAGCTCCGCGCAAAAGAAAGGACAAAATGAGGGGAATGGCGCGGGCGGGGGAAGGAGGCGAGGGCGACGACTATTGTCGCCGGCGACGATGGCTCGTGCAAATATTGTCGTTAGCCTCGCGAATTCGCTAGCTAGCTCGCTCGCTCGCGAGTGACAAGTAGAGCTGCTCGCGCGCGACGAGTGCCCAAGGAAAGTAACATCACGGTATACACACGAGAGCGTGAGAGAGAGAGGGAGAAAGCGAAGGTTATACCTGCGTGTACATGGAGAATACGCTCTCTCGTCGGTGGAGAGATAAGAGAGACAGAGGAAGGGAGAAGAATGGCAAAGTGCGCGGAAAAGAGGCGCAATTGGAAGAGGCGGAAGCTCGTGTGTCTCGAGTCGATGCCTCGGGGGCTTTCTATGCTAATAAAACCTTCCGCTGCTGCCGGCTTTGTTTGTGGCCTTTCTTTTCCTTCCGCGCCCTTCCCTACCTCTTGCACCAGCGACTGTCTGCGATGCGCAGGTGTACGCGGAACTCCGCGTGTATATACGTATCTATCCTGCTCTGTGGATGACTTTTCCATCTTGCGGACGCCCGTGCGTCTCGCCTTTTTACCGAGCTGGTGACAAAAGAACTCTGAACCGGACTGATGGCGGGGGCGGCTGCGAGGGACACATGGAGGGTATCTCGGAAACCACAATGCGGAGACCGTTGTATTGTATATCCCGAGGTGCGCGACGAGAATAGTCTCTAACTGCAGATTTGAGGGGCTCGGGCGCAGCTTCGGATGGATGTTTAGAAATCGTATTGCGTTTCTTGGGGCTTTGAATTGCAAAGAGTGAGTAATTATCAAATGGAATTGTTAATTGTATTTATGGTTGTTTTGAGAATTAAAAGAAATGCGATGCATCTGTGCGATGTACTTTTGCGTTATATTGCTACTACGACTGCTGCTGCTACTTAATGCAGGAGTGGATGCAGAAGTCGTAAAAAGTTAAGACGTTACACGAGTCGGACATTCCTTCATACCGAACGAACTTCTGCGAACACGCGACATACTACAGGTGCACGTCGAGATCGATAGAGACCCGCTTTAACTTTCAATGTTAGGATGGTAATGGCGCGATACTGGGGAGAGAATTCAACATGCGCAATCAGGCTGCACGTTAAAAAGAAAAGAAAAGAAAATTCCGAGGTTGAAAAGTTATAATAACATAATAATTATAAGGCTACATTGAGTATATATAGAGTCAATAATTCTATTGATATTATGTACTCTCTAAATTTAAACCAGGACAAAATAACTGACTACAAGTAAGATATAGCAGGTTATAAGTGAACAACAAGTGATTATTAGTGAAACGTGGCTACTGATTAGTGAAAAGTGACTAATTCATAAGATTATAGGTATAATATACTACTGCGAACTAGTGAATAGTCACCATTCGAATCAATCAAAATTTCATACGGTAACGGTCTAAAATTTAAATAGTGACCCTTTCAAAATCAATAATAAATTAATACTTATAATAAGAATAATAACAAATTATTTAATTTGCATGTTTTTATCGTCAAGTGTTCAATCACCGCTTTATCAGTGCTTAAAGCCCGATTTGCCGCTCAATTGCACGGTAAAAGTGACCGAGCAATCGGGGCAAGTATAATCCTTCGTCGTTATTGAATCGGTTAAAATTTCACCGACTCCAATTCATAGTACCGGGACGAAGACGGGGCGCGGCGCTCTGGCGCATTAGCAAAGAAGCGAGCGCGTGGGCGATAAAGCCGTGATTCGCCGTTGGGCGAATTCTCGCGGCGGCGCATATAACGGCTCGTATAATTCCGCGGTTGCGAGCGACATTAAAACGCACCGGGTGGCGCCGGGCACGCGGGGTGCCGTATAAGCGACGAAGTCGCGTCTATGGAGGATCGGCAGGAATCGCCGCGAGGAAAGGCAGCCTCTGTTCTTGCGTGTGCGGAACGGCCGAGGAGAAATTCGGGGGATATTGCGTGTGGGTATATTAACGGCGATTTTCGATGTGTTAGCGATTCGAAGGGGTCGGGTGTCTTTGATTTTTCGTTCTTGGATTATTATTGGATATATGCGGGTCGTGAGTCGAGATTTCTACTGGTCTTATCAAATTTTATACGGTACGCTCGGACAGACGTGGGCTTCGAATTATAGTCGTTTTTCGGCACGGATAGGTTAATTTAATTTTCAGGCTGTTTTTAAATAAATGGATTTTAAAGTATAATTGCGAGCTATGTGGATAGTAGGTCTGAAGTCTAAAATTATAGGCATTGTTTTAACTTGTGTACCACAGCGTAGATAACATGTATCGAGTTTTCTACTTAAAATGATATTTATTGTGATGTCAATATTCCACCGCGGGAGCTTCCTCTCATGATAATAGATTTTTTATTACGCATAATTGAATGATACACAAAGAAAAATAGTATCGACTATATATTCATAAAAAACACCAAATAGACTCAATTATAAAGATCGTCTAAATAAAACTGAACATATACGCGCCGCAAGATTATGCTTTTACGCGAGTGATTTTTTTTCACGAAAAGTGATTTTTTTTCTCATTTCTCCCTTCATGCTGAATTTCACGAAAGGTCGTGCCAGAGCAGCAGCGGCGGCGGCGGCGGCACCGACCATACCTCTAAGAGTTCGGATAATGTATGCGCGCGAGCGCGCGCGAGCTCGTAAAAGCCGGCCGGCCGCGAATCGTTTTACGGTTGGGCTCGGGAGGGGGTGGGGCTCGAGCTTTCTCTCCGGCGCGCGTTTAAGCGCCGCGCCACCGGCCGCCGCGTGCCTCGCAAATGAAATTCTCCTCCTCGGGATTTTTCCGAAGCGCGCGGCCTTTGCTTCCGGCAAGCACTTTTATTTCGAGCCGAGTGATTTACGAGACGAGCGGAGGGGAGAGGGAAAGGGCCTGCCAGCTCTTTAAATTTAGAGATTTATATTCCTTTGCTATTGAGGGAGATTTTGCGCGTTGCGCTCGAGTGTTCTATAGCGATCGAGTTCGAGTACTCGGTGGGTATGATAATTCTGACGTTCTAAATTTTACGCGCTCGTGGTCGAGGTGGATGTGCGAATATCTAGGATTCGAACTTTAGATATATTTTTGAGAGCCTTGGCGATAGAACGCGAATGTTTGTTTCACGCAAATATATATACTTTTTTTCCAATGATTTACGTTTGGGCAGTGAATAGCTTACATTTTGTTTACTCTTATTCAAACTTTGACAGACTTTTAACTAAAACAAAACTGTGTGTTTTTTCAACTATTGGCTTTTACAAACGTTGATACCAAACGCTCTTTTTACATCGAAGATTTATTTTCGGTCTATCGATGTGTTAGCATATAAATACGATTGCAGATGTGCAAAAATGTCAACGATTTTTGGAGTAATCTAGAAAGATTTATTTTTGTATTTATGAACATGACGCGTGACGTTTGATAATTTTATCTCACCAAACCTCAAGTTGACAGTGACAGGATATTTCTGAACTCACCTGAAAACAGACAAAAATATACTCATCAGTAAAATCCATCTAACCAGATATATCTTTATTATAAGTAATTAATCTTAAAATATTCTAGGCAACGTATCTAAATTAATAATTCGAATTATTATATAATCCTATTTGTTAATGTATTTTCAATCAACTTGTGGTATATTCAAAATCTACGACAAATCAATATTCTTATATCTACATAATCAAAATCCTTAAATAGAAATTCTACAGTATAATACCGCTATTTATTTTTACAGCAATACTAGTTAATCAAAAGGGAATATTCTACTCAAATATAGCATTATGCATTAACATAAAATACTGCATCAGATACACGCTAAGAAATCTTACATAATCATAAACGCGACCCTATTACCCGAAACAATGCAAACCCATCTAGAAAAAAAAGCTTTCCTTAGTCTCCACTCGTCCGGAAGCCAAAAAATGCGAGAAAAGCCCGTGCTTCGGTAACGGCAGCAGGAAGACGCTGCCGGTAAGGCTGAAGGTGACGGCTGCTCGCAAAAAGAAAGAAAGAAAAAAGGCCGGCCAAGAGAGAGAGAGCCGCAAGAAACGAGCGAAGCAAAAACAAAGGCAAGAATAAGTCGGGGATTTGGCAGTTACGAGGGGAGAAGAAAGTAAGAGAGAGAGAGAGGCCGTTTCGACCAAGACCTTACGTATATAACGACGGGAGGTTGGAGGCAGGCTTAAGCTCCTTTTGCGGCGAGGTGGACTATATACACTTTGGCCTCGCGTGCGTACATGCGAGCGCGTGTGTGCGGAGATAACGAGGGGGGGAGGGAAGAGGCGAGAGAGCTTTTTTTTTTGGGCGTGGACGAGGGAGCGTGCCGGGTGCGCGAGGGATCTTTAAAATACGCGACGTTGTTAATTTTTGGGGTCTGGTGGATTCTCTCGCGCGCGGCGAAGCCAATTAGGCGACTCGCGAGGTGCAAAGTTAAGAATTGCGGAGGTTGGGATGTTCGAGGTTTTTTCGGCTCTTTGTGTTTTGGAAGAGTGGTTCACTGTAATCCGAATGGTTAACGAGGTTTGAACGTCAGGAATCGGAAAACATTGAAACAGATTCACTATACTTTGTTCAGCTTTTGTGGAAAACCGTGATTTATTAGTACGATTTTAGCTACATATTTCGAAAAGAATAATTCAATTTTCTCAATTCTACTTCGATTTGTGTTTTGGATTTCAACATTTTTATCATTTGGATTATTATTCTTCACAATTCTAGTAAACATGAATGAAAAACTAACTTTGGGCGTTATTTGTACAGCTAGTACAAATCTTAAGCTATATAGAATGTTTTTTGCATAGTAAATATGTTTTTATACTTCTCACAGTTTCGAAATATTTTTATATTTATTCAGTGTACGTAGCAAAAAAGTACAGAACTCTTTAATAGGAAAAGTATTTTTTGAAAAACCGCATAAAACCGCAATATTGCAAAAAAATCTTCAAATATACAGTTTTAAATGCGCTCCACAAACGTTGAATCATCGTCGTGCGCACTTCGTAAACAAAATTCATTTCTAAACTAATTTATTTTTACAACATCACGGCTTCATTCAATCTCATTCCACACAAGAACCATCCCATAATTCATTTAACTTCACTCCTCAGCGCTTTCTCATCAATTTCCGCCACAGCCCCGTAAACTTATTTCCTACCGACCAAAAATTGATACTTTCAGTTACCGCAAAAAGAGGTTTACCAACAAAAAAAAATACTCGCAAACCAAAATAAAAGAAGCATCAGAAGAGGAAGAAGCGAAGGAGACGAACTAAGGCCATTTCGCGGCTCGGGCGTTATCAAATTTTTTCCTCCCAGTGTGTACACCGATAAAGCCGGCTTCGCTGGCTGGCTGCGCTCGAGCGCGCTCTGTGCTCGCGGACGTTTACCGGGGCTTCGGAAGTTTGTCGCAATCACCGTTTGTCTTCCTACCGCCGAGACGCGCGACGTGCAGCAGCAACTCCTTCTACCAAGTCTCTCTCTCCCTATCTCGTGTGTGTGTGTGCGTCGTTCTACCCCTCTCAGCCTTTTTTTCCCTCTCTTTTTTCCTCGTTGTACTTCTTTTTCCCTCTGGCCGTCTTGCCGCCTCGCCTTTATACGCGTCGCTCGTCTTCGTCTTGTCTGTGTCTCCGCGCGAGGGGACCTGTATTTGCTCTCCTCCTCTCTGTCTTCGTGTGCCTCGGACCACACGTTTCGCTTTTTCCGCGCGTCGAACGTGCGCGGAATTTTTCAGCCGTCGCGCGCGCGCGCGCGACTCGCCTGAAATCCTGCTCTTCCCGTCTATCCCACCAGCGCGGGAATGAAAATTTTGCACTGCCTTTATTTTTCCGAAATCCCGGACCGACTTTGCACTCTGCCGGCTGCAGACGAGGAGTGCGAGGCACTGAATAGTCGTACGTATAGGTATGATTAACGCCAGGAGGAATTATGTGCGAGGAGGTGGAACACTCGCAGGATTGCTGTAAGTGAGTCACGTATTTTACGGATAAGAAAGTTTTGTTCTTTATCTTTGAATACTTCGTGTAAGTTTTAAAGAATGATTATTTTTGAGAGTAGGTGTATTTACCGAAACAATTTTTCGACGAAAACGTATTCGTTGAAAAATAGATGTGGCAACACTTAAAAACAATATATATAGCAATGCTAATAAAATTGTATTTTTATCGTATTTCCACGATGTCCACATATGTAGGTATGGCAAAGATGAAATCCAAGTAGATCGGAAATTAATTTTTTATTTTTTAAATATATTTTTTTTGTACACCGATGGTCAAGTGATTCGAGGCGAAGGTGTTTGAATTTAACCTACAAAGTTTATCTATATATTATATATTATATATATAAATATATCATTTGTAGGTTCAAATCAAACACGTTCGCCACCAATCACTTGACCATCGGTGTACAAAAAAAATACATTTAGAAAATAAAAAATTAATTTCCGATCTTCTTGAATCTCATCTTGGTTAACTCTACATACGTAGACATCGTGGAAATACGATAAAAATAAAATTTATTAGCATTACTATATATGTTGTTTTGCGGTGTTGCCACATCTATTTTTCAGCGAATACTTTTTCGACGAAACAGTTTTTCGGCGAGAGATTTTTTCGGAGAAAACACCTGCTTTAGTAAATCTAACGAATATTGATATTTTCGTGGTAGAAATCAGTTTCATTTATTCGCTATTTACTGACGATTGTACTTTTGTGCAGACTAGAAACAAGCTTGTTATCTTGGGCATTTATTGAATATTGATGAAAATCTTTTTTCGATTGGTTTCAATTATTTCTTAGAGTGCGTATTCCAAGCTATTTTATGTGCATTTACTGAACAGCATATTTGGTTATGCAAAAGAAAATCGAAGAAGTCTATTGAAATAACCTAAAAGTCGCTGTTACTAGCATATTAAAGTTATCAATAGTATTGACAGTTGCAATAGAAACCTTTTATAATTGTGTATGCTCAATGCTATTAATTCTTAACAAGTCTTCAACATTTTTGGACTTGTAAAATGTAAACAATTTTGTCCATTTTAATGTACCTAGTTCCTAGCTTTCTAACTATTTTCTTTTTATTTCTACCTGGTCTTTTCTACTAAATTTTGATTATTTCTACAGAATGAATATAGTTAGGGGTTCTATGAACTATTGTAATATGACGTAATTGTTGTTCCTGCTTTTGAATGACAGGTTAGTGTTATAGCTTTGATGGAACAAATTTAGCGCATACACATATAGTCACTTACTAAGAAATACATTTTCAACATAATTTCAAAATTTGACAGCTGACATAAAGTAAATATAGGTATTTGAATTATGCGACTATAACTAGCCACGCTTTATTGAATAATCTACAAGACTACTTCATAAGAAGAAGAATTGAATATTTGTCAATCATAGCACGTGTGATATAGATAGACAATCCATACCTCCAACGAAGTAAAATATTCAATCCAACCAAAGTCCATACAGCACATTGAGTTCAAATTCGTTTAATCTCACTAACAAAGAACCGTCTTCCCATCGGCGCACCGATTCTCTCACTGCAAACCTCAAATTTCCAAACTAATTCAAAGCCACGATCTCCCGTACAATCCGAAATCTCTCGAAACTTCATCCTCGCCTTCTAAATCCAAAATTACTTTCCCCGTCTCGAGAGCGCGAGAAAAAGAGTAAGCGAAGCAAAACCCCCGCCCGCTCCTGGCATACACACGGCTAGATGCACGAGTGGGGGGTGACCGCACTTTCGATTCTCCTGCAGACGCTCGTAATCCCGACGTCGTGTCGCGCTCGCGCGACAAATCCTCGCCGCCGCGCTCTTTGATTGCACTGCACATACACACACACCTCTCTAAGGCACGGCGGTCCGCAAAAAAAAATAAGAAGAAGAAGCCGAAGGAGCGCGCAGCGCTGCAACGCGCGAGATAGCCGCGCGCGTACGAGGAGCGAATCCGTGATCGCAAGCAGTCTGTATATACATATAGAGAGACAGCGAGAGAGAAGGAGGACCGATGATCTCGCCCCGGGGAAATAACATATTTGCAGGAGCAGCCGGCGAGATGCTGTATGTGCGGTTGCGCAGTGCAGTCGCCTGGGTGAATGTGTATGTGTACGTGTGTGTATATATATATGGAGAGAGTTCGCTTTCATTCAATCAGCGTCCGATCGCAGCGTCGAGTCGAGAATGAGATTTTTCGCTCCTTTCTCTCGGAGCGAGCGTGCGCGCGCTGTATCGTAAACGTCGCGACGCGCTAAGTGCTTTGCTTGATGAAAGCTACTTCGGGATTGGGAAATGCGGCTCCGCGGGATTCGCCGATGATTGTCGCGCGCCACACGTATGGAAACGAAGAGGCACGAGCGAGCGCGCGGGGAAATTAAAAGAGGAGTCGCGTTTATTTACGGGATGGCTGTTGGTTGGCACGAGACGCATTGGCTTTTAGAGAGATTGACCAAGTGGCTTCGGGGATTGATGGAGCGCACTTTTACGGAATCCACGGGACGTCTGACTATTTTCAGACATGATCTACTTTGTCGTACACGTATTGATGTATTGTCCGAATGGAGAGAAATGAAGGTGGCTTTTTTGGGGAGCGAATTGTTTACCGCGATTGGATTGTTTCTCGTTGAAGGCTCATAATATTGTCTTATTATAGCCCTTGTTAAATAAAAAAAACTGACGAATTTTTTTGTATAAATTTTTTTTTTTAAAGTGCACGTTATAGCGTTCACGTATCAATGGATATCCGCTGTTGAAATGAAATGAAAAATATTTTTCATTCACAAATAATGAATGGAGTTCTCATATATCAGCTTTAAAATATCTCGTTCAGGAATTTAATTCATCGAATTATTCACTAAGATTTACATTTTGTTCAGTTTTTACCGAATACAGAATTCTCGCTACGTGAAATGACAATTTGACACGTTAAAATATTTAGATAGAAAGTTAATACTACATAACATAAATAAAAGTGTATCGTCTCTTTTTTAAGAGCACATGTCGAATGTGATTTTGAAATGTCTGAATGATAAAAATTGGAGTTTTAGTTTTCCTATTTAACTATATTAACCTTCGTATAAGAAAACTAATAGATTTTTATATTGTAGAAGAATCTACGTACATTACAGTATATTCTACTTTTATCTCTCCTATTATGTAACTTTCTCAACAATATTATTAGCAAAGTATTTTTTCTTATTTATATCGAATTGATTTATGAAATCGGATTATTGATCATCCCTTCGAAATACGGCTCTCTCTCTCTCTCTCTCTAGGTAGTTTAATTATACTCTTCTTCCTGCAGTAGGGTTTATTATTGGTCTTAACATCATTACCGAGCAAGCGCGCATGGCCGGTATAATCACATAATACTTAATATAGACTCAGGCTGCATTAATTTGCGGTATAAAACGGTCTTCATTATTACCCGTTCATTGTTTTTGTAAGCCGCAGTGGCTCTTCATCGTGAACGTACGACCGGAAGAATAAAAAGAAATGCATAAAGTATTAAGATAACGAAAACAAAATTAAGCTCAAATATGTACGAAATAGTTACGTATACGTACGTATGTGAAATAGATAATGTATTGATTATTATAACATGATATGACGTCGTACATGTATGTAAATGTTTACACATGAAACTATCCTAGTAATGATTAAAAATTTAACAAGTACTAATACACGTATACACTCTGCGAATAAATTAATTATACGCATTCAATCAACACACTATACTGTACACGTATTATGAAACATCAATGTAAGCTATAATCCTACACAAGCGAATCTTCAAAATTCAATTGCAATTCACTATTGAGCGTTAATTGAATTCAGATTCACACACTGAGATAGTCGATACCTCGAAAGCCCTTCATTTACCGACAATTCTAATAAACGCGAAATAGAAAATAACCGAGAGCCGCTCCTCAGTCGAGGAAAAGAGAGCGAATAAAAAGTTGGCGGAATGTCGAACGAACGTATAAAGAAAATTCCGTATCAAAGCCCGCGGTGCGACTCGGCGAGCTTTTCCTTTCCCTTCCCATCCTCCTTCCCGCCCGCGCGCACCTCGCGACTCCGGCGAACCAATAACTCGACGAAGGTCCAAGTCCAGCTCCAACCTCTCTCTCTCTCTCTCTCTTCGGTTATGTTCCACGTCTCGAGGCATCGCGCGTATATACAGAAGAGCGGCGACCGGCAAATCCGAACGGAAAAAGGTTCGCGCGGTTTGTTAGCGTCCTGCCGCGCGGAGGACGAGGACAAGGACGTCCCTCCCCCTCTCTCTCTCTCTTCTTCCCAGGGGAGTTGTTGTACCACTCGGCGTCCGAATCGGCTCGGCCGGCGCGAGAAGCGAGCCCGTAAAAATCGCCTCGCGCGCGTCAGACACACGCTTCTCTCTCTCTCTCTCTCTCTCTCTCTGTATACAGCACGCAGCCCAAAGGAGAAATATCGTTATTGGTGGGCGCCCCGCGTGTGCGAGCTTCGGCTTTATTTATTTTTTCTCTCACTCCCTCTCTCTCTCTCTCTCTGCCTTTCACGGATCCTCGTTTTTTTTTGTTGCCTATACCTTTGTGCGCTCGATTTCTCGCCTCTTTTCCAAGGGGGCGAAGCGTACGGCGGTCCATTTCGCCGCTGTTCTTGTTTTTTTTTTCTCTCGCTGTTCATTTCAACAACAACAACAATAGCAGCAGCAGCAGCAGCGTGGACACAACGGAAAACTGGCTCGGACGAGTATGGCACTGCTGTATATAGCGCGCGCCTTTTTCACCGACGGAGTGCTTTCGACGTTTCCATGGAATGCTGGGAACGCGCGCGCCCTCGCCTTTT
Organism: Gastracanthus pulcherrimus; assembly: GCA_949152435.1. Classification (NCBI taxonomy): domain Eukaryota; kingdom Metazoa; phylum Arthropoda; class Insecta; order Hymenoptera; family Pteromalidae; genus Gastracanthus; species Gastracanthus pulcherrimus. Next base: position 9,818,671 of record OX424576.1, on the reverse strand, counting down.
GCCTGTCGGATTTTCCCGGATTACACCCTGCTGGAGTTTTTCGGACGTCTCCGCGTGATTCTAACTACTATCGGCACCTCGTCCGTTTCTATATGTGTCTATACGCTTTTTCCTCGTTTTTCTTTCGCGCGCGCGTCCTGCATTCACTCGGGAGGATGTAAATCATTTTTCTTTTTGCTTTTGCGTCTGCTTTGTGTATTCGGTGAAAATGAATTCGTAGTGTGATGCATTATTGTCGTGTGATTGTTGTATTGATTGACGTAGTTAAAGGGGATATGGCAAATTTGGCACGTTTGGCACATAAACATGATATTGCATTTATGAGGCTACTTTATTATTTATATAAAGTTATATAAATCTATTTTTTAGTATATTTAGAAAGCGCAATTTATACACAGAGGGAATTTTCTGATAAAAATTACCGCAAAAATCATTGTAAACGTGGGATATTCTGACTTCATGGGAAAAAATACCCTACTGAACGGTAAAATTTACCGTGCTGAATGATAAAATTTATAATGAATAACGTTAATTTTTACCGTTCAGTAGGGTAATTTCCCCCCTGAAGACAGAATATCCCACGTTTACAATGATTTTCACGGTAATTTTTATCAGAAAATTCTCTATATGTATAGAAAAGAGCGTTTTTTAAATGACCTATTTTTCTTAAAATGAACATATTGTAGAAAAAATTCGATTTTTAGAACAATTTAGGAAAGATTGGGTTAATATTATTTTATAAAAAATTTCATAATACGTTATCGCCAAAGGTTTACCATCAAATGGCTTGTTGGCCATGCCATTAAGCAATACTATCGATCTCTCGTAGCTGTATATAAGGTAGACCGATAAATTGTGAAATTAAAGATAATGGAGGATGCCAAAATAGCTCGTAAAATATTGCATTAACATTCACGCCTAGCGGAAAGCTTTTACCCTCGTTATGCCGTGTCCAAATTGATCGTCGTACATACACTTCCGTGATTCCCCGGCCTTATCCGATTCATCAGAGCCTGGTAAGTGCAAAATGATCCGCGATACGCGAGAGCGTACAAACAACGGAGGAAAATCCTACTCTCGGCAGTTCACGAGTGACCAAATCGAGGTCAGCTCGCGTGAAAAATTCAAACCAAATCAGGATTGACGCGACGCAAATGAGGGAATTCTCCCACATCTCGTACAAATAAATTGTATTTCCAATATCGACGGGCTCCGAGTAAGACACGGGCGCGGTAATAACTTTCCATCCTCACCGGTATAACTAGAAATATAAACCCTCCGCGAGTGCATTCGCGATTGCCGCCGCGTGCGTAGGCGCGCATGTTTCATGGAAGATATCGTCGGAAGAGTCATAATTTACCTCGCGGACACCCTCGCGGTGCGGCCGCCAGTGCATTTCGAGCTGTATACTGCATCGGTTGTTGTGCGCCCGCCGCGCTTATGCTACTACGCCCGAGTGCAAAATGACGCGAAATCGAGAACGCGCAACACAAATGCACACGGACCGAGAAACGAGTGCACGAACTGCTGCTGCTGCTGTGGTCGCGATCGTTCGCTCGAAAAACTTGGGGAGTAAGATTTATGGTGGCGCGCGATAACGGGTGTATAGGGTATTTTACGTTGGTCGTGGTGCTTTTTTAAGAGGAGCTTTTAATTCTACGCTCAACCTTGCAGTTTGCTGTGTGGAAGATTTAAGGGAAGGTTCTGTGGATTTCTGCAATTTTTAAAATACGTATTAAATTTTTACAAGCTTTCTGAAATGTGATTTTCTGTATAAATGTTATATATATATTTAATGGGACAGAAATACAAAAATCACACCCTTCGATGGAAATTCCATTGAGTACGTATATTTTGTCTTAACTTGTTGGAAAGCTCATACTAAATTAATCAATCTTCTTGAAACTGTACTCATAAGGTGTGTTTCAATATATCAAATAATAAACGTTCGCTTTTATTTTTGAACCATTTTTATTTTCATTATTTCGCATTCATATTTTTTGCAAACAATTTTAAATATTGAATAAAATATGCAAATAGACAGTAAAAAAGGCCAGTAAAAATAAATCTCTTCTCCAAAATAAAAGCCAACTTTCATTTATTACATTAAAACAAGTGGTTTTAGTTAAGTTTCAAAAAGATTGATTAGTTTAGGATGCGCATACAATATTTTAAATCAAAGTCACATAAAGTCAGGTCTTGATAATTCGTGTTGTTAATATGACGGATAATATTCTAAAATGACGGATTAAAAATGAATAATTTACAATAATAAGTTTATCTGGATATATGGCTGTATAAACTGGAGGTATAAATTTCAGAACCACTAGTTTGAAATTTTTAAATTTGGACAATGTCTTCGGACTCAGCGACCCTCAAATCTTTGCATACAAAACATATTGAAAAACATAAAAAATAGCTGAATTAATAAACGTTTGTTGCTGGCGTCTCAAAGTTCATGGCCTATTTACTAAAGGTAGGTATAGATTATACAAATACTAGAAAATGTACCAACGGGTTTGAAATATGAGAAATTCTCAGATCTCATGATCTGAAATACGACTATAATTTCCGATCTGAGTGACGCGAGGGTTAAAATCGAGGTTAAAATTACTTGATTAAAAATTAAAATGTTTCGATAATTAGATTTTTTATGTTTCTGAATGGATACTTTGATACTCGATGATTTGAAATTTGATAATTTGAAACTCGATATAATTCGAATTTTTCGATAATTGGAACTTTTTTGTTGTTCTCTTTAATTTCAAATTATCGAGAGTCAAATGTATGACATTTTAACCCTTTAAATATATTTTTTATCATACGCAAAATCATATTCTGTCAATATTTTTTAAAATCATTAATCTGAAGTATAGAAATATTGAAATTATTTAATATCATGTAAAATATAAAGAAATATTCACAAACTTTTACTTAATTTTAAACAGAAAAATGTAGCGACTTTTTGCTTGAAATGAATACGTGTTGAAATGTTTTATGAACTATATAAGTATATCGCATTTTATACTTTTACAAAAATTTAAGGACCCAGACCAGAATTAAAAACCTTTTTGAAATAATGACCTACTTCACGTGAAATCTTCATATATACCTATTTCAAGTTATACGCTCAGCGGGAGTAACTCGAGGCCCGCCGATTTAAAGAGCCGTTTTACCAGTAAGGGGCATCGTTTGCCTCGCTACCGACCCCACCCACTCTATCTTTCTCTCTCGTTTTCTCTCACTCTCTCTCTGTCTCTCTCTCATCTACTCCCATGCTGTTTCTCTCTATCTGCAGGTTGACTGCGCATTTGGTGGTTTATGCCAGCTCGATAAGAGATCACGCAAGAGATTGCAGAATACGACCATTCAGTGTGTTACATCTCTCTTCCAACAGAAACAGCACATTTACGCACGCGTATATACACTCACATTTGCGAATAATCACGATCATGCACACGCGTGTAGGAAGAAAAATACTAACCCTGATGTAGAAACGAAAAACACTGGGAATATTTAGCTCATTTTTCAGACCCCCTATTCAAAGTCACTGAGCTATCACATCTCGGTGGGGCTTAAGGCTAGAGTATACAAAAATCGCTCTGTAATTGTGTTTATAATGTAAGAGACAGTAATCTTGTGGAGTTTCAAATTATTTCACCTCGCGTATTTGCGCTAGGAGCGTTTTTAAGGCCAAGAATGAAGTGCTGAGATAAGCGAGTTTAAAGATTGCAAATTACATACAAGCCACTGTAATTATATACTATAAAAAATATTCAAAAAACTTATAAGATGCTTTAACAAACAATTTAGAGTTTTCTAGCGTATAAAGTGAGCTTCAAGGAATAGTTTAAAAAAAAAGTTTATTTTTGGACCCCTCTGAGTGTACTTTAGCCTTTAATATGAGATTTATGTTTAAATCGATTATTTTCTTTAAGGATAGATTTAAAACACGCTTTCAGTTGTTATGTTTTTCTGCAAACCAAAAAATCAATTTGATAAGACTGTCAAGAAGGAATTCAATAATCAAGATTGCGTCCTAATGGAAAGTAATTAGAGAATAATATAATGACTTAAGTTGAGAATTTTTTGCGTCCAAAGTTTAATCTTATCTCGTGAGATACTCGTTTCTCATTCGGACCCGTCGATCTAAATTTTTCGGTACATCAGTATAGCTCAAAAGGCCCCAGAATCGGAGATACAACTAAAAACATTAGTACGAATTGTTAATGACACGCGCTGTATCTCTGTATCTTCTGTAAAAGTATAAGGATCTATGCTATGAGATCAAACAGCGGGTATTGGGCATCAATTAAAGGTAATAATAAATATCACTCGAAGCCTTATCAAAATCCGTTTCTCATATGTATAATATTTTGTATAATATTTTGGAGACTCAACTTCGGGCTACACTAAGATAAAACCACGTTGAGACACTGACGAAGGCCTCTCAACCTTTAAAAAGGCTAGCACACAACCAAACGAAAAATAGAAAATTACAGCCTCCCTCAACAACATCATTACGTTAACATTTCAACTACGCCCCGAAGTTTCGCGCGAGACTGACCGCGAAGTGAATTTTCCTCCCCAGAAAAAGACAAAGAGCTCGGCGTGATCGATCCTATCCAACCCACACAATACCTGCCCACGTAACCATGAAGTAGGGGCCCTCTCTCGCCCTCTCCGACTCGGCATACACTATAGCGTCAGCTCTGGCAAATGTATGCCTCACGCACGGTGGACCGTATTTGCGCATGTGTGCGCGAAACGGATCGGGCCGTGCGGTTGTGTCGTGCTCACTCAGCCAGAGAAAGACAGAGAGAGAGAGAGAGAGAGATAGAGGGCAAAATTCTAGCGCAGAAATGCACCTACAGTCCAGTTCCCGCTCGTCGCGTCGGCACACGGTTATCGAAATGACCCTCCGCGGGATAAAGCATTTTGGTTTTCGCGATATATGCAGGTGTATGCGCGCGCGAGCATAATAGCGCCACTGCACTGAGAGAGAGAGAGAGAGAGAGAGAGAGAGAGAGCGTGGTCGGCCACTGGACGTCCGGCCGTTCCTAAATTACCCGATAATGCACTCGACCTTAAATTTTCCGGCTGCCCATTGGTCGTGTAGCCGCCGCTGCCGCGCTGGCGCGCCCAGATGTGGTGTGCGTTTGGATACGTATATGTATGTATTGTATATATTGGTGTGAGTGAGTATAGCTGTGTAGAGAGAACGGGAGACTGCGTTGCTGTGTAACGACGAAGCGGACAGATGAGAGAGAGATAGATAGAGAGAGAGAGAGCCAATCAAACTCGCGAGCTTTGTAGACGGACGCTCGTAGTAATGCTGCGAAATGTAGGTACTTAGGAATCGAGTTGGCGCTGGGAATTGCGATTCCGATGGTCATCACGGTTGCGCTTATGTAAATTCCTTGGACTCTAATTCAAACTTTCAGTTCAACCGTCATGTATTGGTGCAGTTTGGAGCGTTCGTGGAATTATTTTTAATTTTTTAAGTAGTCGCTACATCAGGGTGTAAAGCTACCTAAGATTGGGCTAATCCTTGGCTAAGTCAAAAGCATGCATAAAAAAGGCTTAAGCGATCTCTACTATGTGCCATTTATTTAAACTTTATATTAAGCCGACGTTTCGGGAGTTTTGGGTAATCCTCCCTTCGTGGCTATTAACTCCCAAAATGTTGGTTTATTATAAAGTTTGAATAAATGGTACATAATAGTTCGTGGAGATCGCTCAAGCCCTTTTTATTCATGTTCATACCTGCGAACAATAGATTCACTTCTAAATAAATAAGTCAAAAGCAGCCTGAAGGTCTGAAAAGATTTTGCATGCTCAAGGTGGACATTTTTGTACACCAATATTTTCGGGATGGACGAGAACCTAAAAAACTACGAACGGATTTTTTAAATCATGTTTTCTTATGATGAACCAACAAGTACTCAGAATCTGAATAGGAAAATCGGTTTTATTTGTCATTAGTAAAATCGGCGTTATAGCACGACAAATTTCTTTAATTTAAAGTTAGGAATATTTTTATACGTATAAACAATCCTTTTTTCTAATTGCACGAGAAAAATTTTTCTCTAATAATAATAATTTATATAATAAACAAATTTTGAGGTTAATATAACATTTTCACTTTTTTGGATTCAATTTTGAAACCATTTGGACGCCAAGCTAAGGGAGTGAAAATAATGGTTGACACGTTCCTTAAATTATACATTAGAAGCCAAGGTATTTAAATTATTATAAAATGTTTTGAAAAGTATTTAGTTTTGCAAAAAATTGAGCTGTTTGATTTACGTACATGTATATAAAATAATTAAACTTTATTGATAATGTTCTCTCTTCATCAGTTTTAATTAATATGTTGTACTTTCTATTTTTATGGTATACATCTTAATTAAAATTTTACGAGCTCATACAGCTATCAGGTTTATTAACACTTTTATCACTCCAGCTGCTGCGTTAAAAACTTGAAAATAATTAAACTTTTAGTATCTCGGGAACGTAATATTTTTGCAAAATTCACGTTACACTTCGTAACACTAACCGAAAATATCCGATAACTCGGAAATTCACGTTATTGTAATAGAAAATTCTTTCATAAGGGAAAAAATGTAATAACGGTATTGTCTCCAAATTGGAGAGTCAACTGACTGGAACGACTACCATAATATCGCGGCAAACAAGTGACGTGTATTTCGATGTGACCTACATCACCTCACCTTAATTTGAGTTCGCTCTAATTTCATTCCAGACCCAAAGCAAGAATGAAACTCAAAGTAGCACGCAATTAACTCATCGATTACATTCGACGAGTTCCACTTCTACCAGAAGTCTGTCGTCGCCTTCTACGACTGACAGTCCGCCTAAATTTCATTTCGCAAAATACAAAAAAGCTACTTCCCTCTTTGCCCAAACAGATGCACCACCAGCCTGTGCGTCAAAGTCATTCAAGATCCATCGCAAAGCAAAACGCCGCGCGCAAAAAGACCTGTCGAAATGCATTTCAGAGCCGCCGTGCCCGGCGCTGCTGAACCAACGCGTTGATATCGCAGTTTACGCCGGCCGGCGCTCATCACTCTCTCTCTCTCTCTCTGCATCCATCCCCCGTTATCCTAGTTAGTAGGAGCCGGAGCGCGAGTGCATTTCAAACTCGGTAACATAATCTGACGCGCTCGGGCGCTCTACTCGCTCCGTTGTATAACGTAGGTACGTGTACGCGCGGGGCGCGCGCACGTCCGTGACGATAAATATTATCTCGCGCGGAACGACTCTCTTTACACATTGTTTCGCGTCGGGAGCACGCTGCCGCGCCCGCTGCTGCCACGCGCAGTTTAGATGCACGCCTGTGTATGTGTGTGTGTGTGTGTGTGTGTGTGTGTTGTTTGTATGTGGGGGTGTGTGTGTGTGTGTGTGTGTGTGTGTATGTATATGAGCGTGACGTCGCACTGCCGCTGAATCCCAAACGGTGTCAAAAGGCCGTTGGTGTGTATGTGTGTGTATGTGTGTGTGTGTGTGGGTGCATAGAGATGATTTGGCGGTAGAAGGGTTGAAAATTGAAAATCGATGCAAGTTTGCGAACTAGGCGCAGCGAAGCGAAAAATTTTGGCTGAAATTCGTTTGACTAGGATAGTTGGACAGTAGTTGGTGCTGTCAACGAGAGTATGCATGCATATTCAAAGCTTTCAACAAAGTTTTTACATTACTCGCTGGAAACTTTTTTTTTCCTAGGGAATCGGAAAGCATGCTTTGCGTTCGAAAATAACAAAGCATTCAATTAAAAGCTCTGGTGAGAGTGAAATTTTTGCGATAAAGCTAGAGGCCGTATTATACTGCAATTGAAGTTAAAGATGGATGTTTACTCGTTGCGTTAAATATTTACTCAAAAGTAAATGGACGAGCTCTCGTGCTCTATATATCGGCCCGAAGGACGTCTTTATTTACCAACACTGAATGACTGTTTACTCGGAAATTCGGAGTCAACTTTCGAAACAATAAAGTCCCGAGAGAGGGACTATTAAAATTACTTATTCCGTTATCGTGTCCACCAGCAGCAGAATTCCGTCTTTCACGTGTGCACTCTTGGCTCTCTTTCATGCATACGATTCGTTCGGGACAGACGCGTGGCCTAGTCTTTTGACAATAGCCCCTTTTTCCGCGAATGCGCGACCTAATTAGAGAAATTTTTACGTAAAACCGCTTTCAACCGCAACGGATGCAGATACATAAACCTGTCAAAAGTTACTTGCAGACCCGAATCACTTCGCGCTGTAATTGGGGCAGCTGCGCGAAAAGAATGGAACAAAGGCGGAACTTAACATGCTTTTTTTACATAAATTTTCGGGAAAATCGCGTATCCTAGATCTGGACGTAGGTTTTGTTTTCTCCGTTTGTCATCAGCCGCAGAGACGCATTTCGTTCTAATGTAATTAGCTACATTTACGGATGAGGTTCACTTTAAGTTTTATTCAATTTAATCTTTTGTACATAATGGATGCGCTTAATGTCTTTATTTTAAATTATTGCAAAACGTGGAAATAGACCATCGGTTCTTTAAATCACTATTCTATCAAAA
>OX424576.1:9772584-9805084 GCA_949152435.1 Gastracanthus pulcherrimus | reverse complement strand
ACACTGTGTGCGATATTATGTATTAACTAATTACGAACTGTACGAATTTTAATTTTAAGAATAACTGTATGATTTTATGTATCTGGACAATGAATCTTTTTAACTACTCTAAAAAATCAGGGAGGAACTTTCACTGTATTATAGTGAAACAGTGAAAGTTACTCATTTAAATTGATACAACACTATCTATCTATCGTTTATTCGATTTCCTTGGGATTTGAGAGCATCAGGCAACTAGGACAATCTTTTACTTTGCGTTAGATTGGTATTCGTAAAAATATCTTCTGAATGCGAGCGAAAATTCGCACAAGTACGATTGTCAGAATAGAGAGACAGAGAGTGGACAGTTGGACGGAAAAACAATGAGGATGGTAAATAGGGAGTAGCAGATAATGAGAACCATGTTAAAAGAGGAAGAAAGCGCAAGGAAACCAACCATAGTCAATGCAGGTAATATCTTTTGGATGATCCGGTAGGACAAGGAAGAAGTTGACGCGAGGCTTTTTAGGTCAGGAATCTTTAATCTCTTGGTTGAAAAAATTTTACGACAAAAGGAGATTGAAGATTTTTCTATCCTTCGAGTTTATGGAATTCGACGGACTTAAAAATAGTACGAATTGACGAATTTGAAATGCCACGCAAAGTACTTTTGAATAAAGTCGTAAATTAATGTAACTCGCTTCTTAAAATAGAAAACTAAAAGCAAGTCATTTCCAAATCTTAGTTAGAATCTTAAAAAAAATTTTCAAACATTCGATACTCCCCGGCTCCATCATATACAGATCAGTAGAGACTCATTTTAACTTCTAACGTTGAATGACACTCTCAATACCTTTCAATTAAGTGTTTAGAGTAAATGTCGTGTGCTTTTCTTCATTTCTTATTACTAATTAAGCGTTGAGTACATAAACAGTTGAGTCCACAAATGCATATTTATTCAGAAATCCAGCTCGAACTACAACTCCATCAGCCAATTAAAAATATACCAAATGCTCCCTCGAGGCACGCGATATCGCTCTCCAGAATTTCCCAAATCTAGACGCCGAGAGAGCTCCTCTCAAAGCCCACGTAATACATCTCGAGCGTCTTCGTTACGCGGGGAAGGAGAATCGAGCTCGCGCGCGCGCCCGCACAGCTGTATACCGTACGCGCGTCGTATCCTCAAAACCAAAGTCCATCTTCCCTCTCGAGAAGACAAACGCGTATAGCCGGGAGGAGTCCGAGCTCGGTCGTATACACGTACACGCGCGGGGACGAGGAGCAGCGAGGGACAGCGCAGCGGCTCTCGCATGTCCACGGTAATCGCCGTCGTCTTCGCGTTTCACTCCGCTGACACTGCCAGAAGTACTCTAGCCTGACACACACACACACACACACGTACACTAACACACATACACACACACACACACACACATATACGCAAACACACTCACACATACTCACATATACGCAAACACACACACACACACACACACACACACACACACACACACACACACACACACACACACACACACATACGCACACACACATACACACGTACGCGCGCATACACACACTCACACATACGCAAACAAACTCACACATATACGCAAACACATACACCCATACACACAAACACACACACACACAAACACATATACACACACATAAACACACACACACACACACACACACACACACACACACACACACACACACACACACACACACACACACACACACACACACACACACACACACACACACACACACACACACACACACACACACACACACACACACACACACACACACACACACACACACACACACACACACACACACACACACACACACACACACACACACACACACACACACACACACACACACACACACACACACACACACACACACACACACACACACACACACACACACACACACACACACACACACACACACACACACACACACACACACACACACACACACACACACACACACACACACACACACACACACACACACACACACACACACACACACACACACACACACACACACACACACACACACACACACACACACACACACACACACACACACACACACACACACACACACACACACACACACACACACACACACACACACACACACACACACACACACACACACACACACACACACACACACACACACACACACACACACACACACACACACACACACACACACACACACACACACACACACACACACACACACACACACACACACACACACACACACACACACACACACACACACACACACACACACACACACACACACACACACACACACACACACACACACACACACACACACACACACACACACACACACACACACACACACACACACACACACACACACACACACACACACACACACACACACACACACACACACACACACACACACACACACACACACACACACACACACACACACACACACACACACACACACACACACACACACACACACACACACACACACACACACACACACACACACACACACACACACACACACACACACACACACACACACACACACACACACACACACACACACACACACACACACACACAGTCAAACATAGACACTCGCGTACAGGAAAATCCAAGGCCGGAAAGAGACGAGCAGCGCGCGCTCGTTCATCGTCTTCGCGGGATGGGGGAGGGGAGTGAAGGAGGCGAGGTACAGAGGGGACAGTGACAAATGAATTTCCTCGGAGAGTAGCTGCCGAAACCGCAAGCCGATTACTCGCTACTTGGCTTATGCCGACTGCGAGGAGTATAGAGAGCGATCTAGAGCGAGCGAGGGGATAAGCTGCGATGGGGGGAAGGGGGGGGGGGAGAGGGCGCCGATTTACGAGCAGATATCCATGCCAAAACGTCGGCTTAAAACACTCGCGCGACACGGGACTTATCGCGAGGCCAGCGTATGGGGCTCGGTGTGTATGTAACTGTGTAGGCACTCGCGGACGCTCGCATCGATTGTCCTCTGCATTAGCCATAAATAAGGTGCTGCTGCTGCTGCTGCCGCATGCGGGAGTGTATCACGAGACTGTTTTTGAATTTATCCCTGGGCAGCGGGTGTTTGTGCACTGGAGGGAGTATGTTACTTTGATGCATGGGGGTAGTTGCACATTGCCACCTATATTTTCAGCATGTCTTATTGTTTAAGTCACGCTTTGACCTTTTAATCCCCGGGTTTATTATACTTCAAAGATCTGTGATGTTAATTGTCAAAATTTGTTAGCTGTAAAAGTTCTATACATAAACGAAGTTGTAAAAACTGCATATTTTTCGGAAAAATTTTCATTTTGCAGTGGTGTTTTATAAGTAATATTGTCATGAAATTTCTGCGCTGTAGGTTTTTGGGGTATTCGATTACCAATCTGAGGTCAAAAATAAAAAATTCATTTTTTTCTATTTTGAATTTCAACATCAAACTTGTAATTGGCGGTTTAAAATAACTATATATACATACATAGATTGCATGTAAATTAAACGTAAAGAAAATTGTCTGCTTATAAAGTTAATTAATTTAATAATTGTTCGAGGGCATAAGGGGAAAAATGATTTTACAAGTGAAGAGAGTTTTATTGGACGAATAGCTTTAAAAAAGGATTATTGAAATATCTTTTATTGACGGATTAAATATTTGTATTCGACATCAATTCTTAATGTTGAAATTGATTTTATTCTCCCGCAAGTTCCTCTGCAGAGGCGAGTTCTGAAAATAGTTTTAAATTCTGTACATCCGCTGGGGAGTCGAACCATATTTCATCGATGGTAATGCTATAAATAACGTAACGCTTTCGTTAAGCGCTAAAATATTTTCTCTAACGATGAAAGAACCTTTTTTTAACAGAAATTATTTGAGTTATTTTTATTATTTTAGCGCTTTCATTTTAGCTCTTGTAAAATAATGCTTCCAATCGTCATGAAATTATTTACGAAGAAAAACGAATTATTTATAAAATTGCACATTTTAATATTAACGAATTAACGTTAGTTTTTCACGTTTGAGATTTCAAGTTAATCTCTACCTAACTCCAAAATTATCTTCATTGTTCGCCAAATCGAATGCAATTAAAGCCATAACAATCTCCCTGAGGTAATGTATGAAACCCACCCCATTGTTTAAAGCCCGTTTAGTGATATGAATTAAAAAAAAAATTTAACCCCTCTAAGTACGGGGAAAGCTATAAAAAATAATATCTATGGATTAATGTCATTTAAAGCAATGATTTAGGTCTAACCATACTCGAAAATTTCTACTTAATTATCAGATTTTGTTTCACGTTTTTCTCAACTTTCCCCACACTTTAAGGGGTTATTTTTTTCAAAATTCATGTTCTGATGAGCTCTGAACAATGGTATTAGTTTTATACGTCCTCCTTTAACAGATCAGATATTATAAATTCGTGAGCACCCACCTTTGTTAATTAACAAACGTTATAAGGTGTGTTATGAAATTTATCGTTACATTGTTTTAATACATGCGGCAGCTGCGATTTCGATTCTATCGTTAGCGCTATAAGTGACAGCACAGTTGCCAAGCGTCAACTCCATTTAGTTCTAAATTGTAGCGTTAAAACATACTTGAGAATAATGAATTATCCGTCGGATGATGCTTATTTCATAAACCCCCGGATAAAAAATATAACTAATTGTAGGTGAGTAGCTGCGCCTTGCGGCCCCCACACGGAGAAGAACGATTTTGAAAAATATTCCAAAACCCGAGCGAGGCGTGCGTAAAGCTTGAAAATAGTAATTAAAAATTCTTCCAGAACGTCATCAAGAGCTCGCGACGGGAGCGTTAACGTCGGCGCTCGGGTAATTGTGCAATATAAACGCGAGCTCGCTGCGGCGCGGGGCGTGTACTCCGCGCAATTTTCCACTCGGTCGAGTGTAATTCCTCTCTCGCTCTCGCTCTCTTGAAAATCATGCGCCGCGCCGCCGGGGAGCGAGAGAAAAAGCGCGCGAGCGAGAAAAAAAAAATAATCAAAGAGGCTTATCGAGGAACGTTTATAAGATCTCTCGCAGCATCTTTAACTTCAACTCGCTCATTTACCAACTTAATTAACAAAGTTTTGATTAGCACGATGAGCCGGCAAAGTATACATGAGTACGCGTATATATACGTATAACTACATTCCCCCTCCTGCTTCTACCTCTTTTTCTCCCCCGCCACCTCTCGCTCTTCGCCTTTTACTCGCTTTCAGCAGGCGCGTTATGAGCTCTTATAGAAAATCATGAGCTTCCTTATTTATTCAGAGGATGTTTACAGTTTCCATGCATAAATCTACCGCGTTCAGCACTGCCTATAATATGCGCGATGGCAGATCCTACACTCTTGCAGCCTATAGACGAAAGCAAAAGAGAGGAAGAAGCATTTTATGTCTGTTTTAAAACGAAAAAATAGAAAACATTGTTACAGTCATTACATGTTTCAGTCAATGTTCACTCTAACAAAATTCATGACCAGCTTGGACCTAAAGAATATACCTTTCACGTTTGAATCACCCAAATGACGTATTTATAAACATTGTGATTTGAGTTTTAACATCTTGTTAATAGGCTTGCCTCCATATGTTTATTAATTAATTAGTGTCTTTTCTAATAAGCAGATATGGTCACGTTGTACGATAAGAGTAAAGTGAACTTTTCTTGTTTACTGTATGTTCAAATTTCTAAAACCAAATGCCATGCTTAAAATGAAAAGATAAACCGCGCAGACCTCGGTCGTAATCACTAATTATAATAAATACTACGTAACGATGGTCAATCTTCAAGCAAAATTGCACATTATTTATCTATCGCGTCATTTTGTAAGACCGGGTGCAACTTGTACATACCATTGTACGCATAACCTCACACTCATTCAGGCTAATAAATATATATACACACTGGAACATAAAAGCTGTCAGAGAAGGAGAAGAGAGATAGGGATAGGCAGAGAGCGAGGGAGGGAGGGAAAAAGAGAGAGAGAGAGAGAGAATACTCAGGCACTCACGTCGACTCCGCAAGCTCGCTGCTCCGCGGCCCAAGTAAACCGAGTAAAGTTAAGCGAATAATCGCAAGTTCCGTCGGCGGCTACTGCTGCGCACAGACTCGTGCACTCGCGACTGCTCTAGGGCAAGAAATTCCCAGGTGCACCTGGCGAAACTCGCTCTTTCTCTCTCTCTCTCTCTCTCCCTATGTGCGAAGGAAGGAAGGAAGGCCCCGTCAGGTGGGTAAACGCGCTCCGGAAGAAGCTAGCTCGAGCGTAGTGCTAGAAGAGAAAGAGGAGAGAGCTGGGCTTTAGGCAAAGTTCACGTTTTCACGAGCGGCCATTTGTCTGACGCATAATTCGGAGCTCATTCCGCGGCTGGGCCGGCGCGTATTTTTACGTTCTCTCTCTCTCTTGCGCTGGCACTTTTTCCGCCGAGAGCTGGCACTGCGCACGCCACTGCACCGCCGGATGAAATCCTTAGGTTATTGTAATAGAATTTGCTTCGGAGTAATAAGAGAGGGGGAAATCTCGGAGTGCCCGCCGCGCTCGAAGAGTTGCTCGAGCGGCGCGGGACAGGAGGGGAAGCTGCTTGTTACCTGCGCGGGAGGGACGTAAATTTTTTTTACCCCCTCCCCCCCTCCCTGTCGTAATCCGGCGAGGTGCGGGATTTCAATTTTATGTTAAAATGTGATGATTCCGCAGCTGAGACGAGGGGCCGGGATTTTACACTTGGAAAAGTGCACGAGCGCGATTACCTACTGCGTCAGTCGGGTCTTTTTTATTTGTATAAATAGAGTTTATTATCGCGGATTTTTCGTGGATCGGGCTGTGAAATTTGGCACCGGAACACGATGAGAGCCCGACTTCGCGTGAAATACTTTTTCAAATATTAGATAAAGTAAGGTTTTATTAACCCTCTAGTATTCAAGGTAAATTATTTGATCGAAAAAATACGTAGAAAGGTATTTGGTATCTCTAAAACGATCCCACTGACTGTATCGGATAGTATATTAAATCGAAAACAAGCTATCAATGTGAACTTTAGAGGTGGAGTGTAAAAATGTCTATAAGTTGTCCTGCCCTTAAATACAGTAAATTTTAACTATTAGCTGGTAAAAAGATAGTTTGAGTACTGTTATGCTACTTTATACTATCAAAGAAATTACAGCAATTTCCGCAGCACCATACACATTGCTTTGTTGTTTCATAATCGCCAATATTAATTTTATGACAGTCAATTTTCAAGAAAATAAACTGAATGCGAATTAATAGATATTCCAATATATTAATGAAGCTTCAATTTCATACTATATGTATGTAAGATGAAGGCAGATATCGAGACGTCTCAATAATCTCCGATTCCCTTCAAACCCGAGAAAATGAAAGCCAAAGAAAATAAAAATCCCGCGAGCCAGTCTGCGAAAAATACAGTCTCTCCTCTCCTCTAATATACCTCGGATTTTCCTGATGCAGCAGCGCGACGCGCAACCTCCGCGCTTTCATTTCGCTTCTCGCTCCGCGCGGTGCCGCATCTAATTCCTTCTATCCTCGCGTCTCCCCTCCCTTGCTCTTTCTCTCTCTCTCCGTCTCTCTCTATTTCCTTTCCGCGAAGTGCCGAGGGCTTTCCGAGGCGCATATTCCCTGATTACGCGCTGCAGCCGATCCGACTTCAGAGCGGCAAAGAGAGAGAGAGGGATAAAGAGACGCAAGTTCTCTAAAGCACTTATTGCCGGCGTGCGGCTGTCTGCGCGATCAGCTCCATTGCTACCTTTTTCGCGCAGAGAGCCTTGAGCTCTGGAATACGGAAGCAAGTGCGGCTCACTGCCGAATGTATAAGATCGCTAGTGGAGCTGGAACTTTATACAAGGAGAATCCTAGGCCTTTGGGTCACAAATTTGGCTGAGGCTTTGAGAGGTGTTTTCTGGTACCTAAGAATGATTCCCTTTACCCGTAGTTTTGTGTAATGGGCCCTCGTTTTTGAGATGTAAGCCATTTCACCCTAAATATGTATGCATTATAATCAGTGAAAAAGGCTACCTCGTCTTTTGGCTATAACTCTGCACCTTTTGAGAATAATATATTAACCCAAAAGGCCAATAATAGTAAATAAAAGGAGCTTCAATTAGACTTTTGGCACATTAAAAAGTATTAAATTATTTTAAAGTTATGGACAATTTTTGTTGAAAATGATGAATAAAAAGTTTTATTCAGCATTTTTAATTGCTCATGAATTAAAAACAATTTAATATTTTTGAATGCCCTACAAGTCAAATTAAAGCTCTTTCGTTTAATTTTATTTTTGGGTCAATTTTTTATTTTAAAAAGGCGCACAGTGAATAGATAGCCTTTTTCACTGATATAATACATATTTAGTGAAATAACTTAAATCTCGATAACAAGGGCCCAAAGGCCTAGGACTCTCCTTTTGAGGTGCTACTACTCGTTTAAATTAAAGTACGTAGTGAGACTTAATTGGAAAATAATGAATATTCACTGATGCTGAGTAATACGTAAGTTACTGGTTGAACCAGAGCCGTTTTCTCGACAAGTTGTTAATACTAAATCGTGTGTATATATAGGTCTATATGTAAATATGTAATAACCCTATACCCTTTGATAGAAATTTATATCTCTCTTTTTATAGATCTATCTAAAATAGTCCCGTGCCATGTAGATCTATGTAGGCAAACTAGACAGTTACTATAAAGACGTGTAACGGTCGACCTTTCTAGTTACCCGCATTATTCTCCCGGATAACACTGGATAAGGGAAATTTCGATAGCAACAACCACTTAAAGGTTATTTTTTAAGAAACAGAAGTATAATTTATCGTGTAATGTTTTGATTTATAAGTAATTACATATTTTTGTTCACCTTTTATCATTTTAAATCAATATGAAGAACCTTCAAAATGTGATAATTATCAAGTTTTAGGTGCAACGAGATGTCTGATTTTTATGAAATAAGCAATACATGTTGCAAGTATATGTCAAACTGTTAAACAATTAAAAGTAGTACATAATCTCTACATGAAGTTTTAGTGCATACTATTTATTTTGTTTTAAATCAGTTTCCTTATATATTTGATGATTGTCTATTCTAAATACACAACTGGATTCGAGACCTGTATGGTTTGTATAAGAATTATATTACTATTATTATCGTAAAGTAAATATTTATATAATTTAAACAATTATTTGAATAAATCAGATAATTGCCTTACTAAAATCATAATACAGATTGTTCCCGTATTATCAGAAACAGTAAAATAATAATTTATAAAATTATTCATAAAATTTAATAGAATAATTTGGCATATATAATGTTGTGAATTTTACGTAAATCACTCGTTTGCGAACAAATTAATTAGATTAAACAAGATAATCACATATTATGCGGAGATTGTTTGTTTATTATGCGAAGAAAATCATTATTTCTTAATTCTCACTTTTTAGGTTAAAAATGTTGTTCCTTCTCTTACTTGTAACTGGTAGAAATAAGACTATAATTCTTATCATTATAAATGAATACTTTCATGTTAAACTTGTTTTTTAACATTAATTACATTAAAAGTTCTATGCACTAAACACATAACCTCACAGATTTCACATGCATGTAATATTATTATTGATGAACCTATGTAAATCTATATAGATCTATCGAGTTTTCTGTAGTCTAGTACTATTTAGTTTGCCTATATAGATCTGAATAGCCAATATGCGTGGCACAATAAGGTTTCTATCTATCAGGGCCCATTTAATAAGAATTAAGTCTCTTTCGCGCAGCACATCTATTATAAAACCTAACTTAAACGTCCTCGTCGACGAAAATAACTAAATAAATTAAAATAAACATTTAATTTATTTTTTCCTACAAAAAACCTAAATTGACCTAAGTCGAATCGTCCACAGAATGCTTCACACGCGCACTGTATTCTCAGCTAGCTCAAGCACTCCAAACGAAGTGAGAAGTGCAGCGCCACAGTCGGCGCTGAAAGCCTGGCCTATTCCTCGGGTCCCCCCGCGCCGGCTCCTTTTCGCCATCTCCCCGTACAACGTATACACGCGCGCGACGCCGGCGAATAATCCGCAAAGTTTACCGGCTGACCCTGTTAAGGCTCGAACTACTCATTAGCGCGAACGAGGCCCGCAGCCGGCGGCGACGGCGGCCAGCGCCGTCCAATTACCTTCCCAGCCAATGCTTTCTTGCCTCCACCCCCGACGCGCACATTGTACGGAGTTTATAAAGTGTTACGGAAAATTAATAGTTAATTGGCGAGCGCGGCGCTGCGTCGGATGTAATTAGGCTGCGAGAATATAATGGATTTGGCCTGACGAGTGGCTTATCGATTTCTCGACGTTCGTTGGTGGAGGATTTTTTAAAAATTCTCTTTAGCTACAGCGGCTGAATTTTAGATCTCTCTTTTTTTCCTCAAAGAGATCGACTGCTATGACATTGATGCGCGAGAATGTTGCAGTTTTGAAAAAAGTGGGCTTTCTCCTGCTTGTTAATTAACGTTCGTTAATTATGTACATTTGGAAAAATGTCTTTATTAGTTTTAAACAGTGGGTAGCAGGAAGCAAAAGCTCTTATTTTGAATAATCATTTTAATGATCACGTTCGTTAACAATTATTAAGCTTCCACTCAAATATATTTCATGCTTAACTTTCGTTTCGCTCGACGGCGAACAAAACCACGCAATAAGCTCGAATAACAGCGGACGACTAAAATTCATCTCCTGAAATTGAGTAGTAGCAGACAATACCCTCGTAAAAGCCCCGACAAACTTGAAACGCTCAGCTATCTCCGATGCTCATCACCTTCAGCACAATAACTTTCGCGCGATAGCGCCGAACTCGATAATAACAACTTAAGAGTTGAAAGATCGCAGCGGCAATCCTATTAAAAGCGATTCCTCGTGCGTAACTGATTCCTTTCTCCTTTTTCCGCCTCGCCCTCGCCTATATACAATCAAAGGCCCCACAAAAATCTATATATATATACATCTCTATATACACAGATCGGAAGTGGTAGCGGCTCTGCGCGCTGTTCTTCGGAGCAAGCTTATCGCCCCCGATATTGCCCTCTTTCATTTCAGCCCCCTCCTCTTTCTCTGTCTCTCTCTCTCTCTCTCTCTCTCTCTCTCTCTCTCTCTCTCTCTCTCTCTCTCTCTCTCTCTCTCTCTCTCTCTTTCAGTCGAGTTCTCGCGAGGCAGAGAGTCCGAATCACGGCCGGCGGCGGCGGTGGCGGCCGGGCGCAATGAGAAAAGTTTTCGCGTAATAAGCGACGTCTCTCCGCGCGCTTGGCTGCCGGCTTATAAACGTACAAGTCCCGCGGCTCGAATTATCGGGCTGCTCTTTATGATCGTGTTCCGTATGCCGCTGCCGCTGGCCAATGGAGGAAGAATAGGTAGAGGAGGGGGAGAGGAATGGGTCTGGAATAAATGGACGAGGATGGCAATTGCAAGCGTAGGGTAATAAAAGGATTCATAAGAAAGGCACGCGCTGCTGCTTTGAGCTGCGGGTGTCGATTGATTCAAGTCGCACAAGCACGCTCATTATTGCCTTCTGAAGTAAGTTTGTTATACGAAGAGTCTATTTGTTTTATGGAAATAAAAGGTGCGTTAATAATAAATTTGTGATAAGTATTTCTCACTGGTGGGCATTAGGATCGATTCAAGTATATTGTAGTTAATTTATTAGAGGAAGAGAGTGCGAGTAGCAAAAATCTTGATTAAAAGTCGTGTTCGCATCCACGAAATCCTGGAATGCTAAATGTAATGAATTTAAGTAATTTAAATTTAACAAGTAAACAGCTAAAAGTATAATTACCTCTTGCTTTTCCTTTGCGAGAATAAATTTCTGTAATTTGTATGATTTTACGCGTATTAAAAATTTAAGAAAATTGAATTTAAACATCATTTAACGTTTAAAATAACGTGAAAACTCTGTGAAGCGTATTTCATTCAAAGCACTGTAATATAATCTCGAGTTTTAATTCACGAGACATCTAAAAGAGCGTTATTCATTTTCGCTCTTTAAAAAGAAAAGCTGCTGGATAAATGGGCACTGCCCTATTTCGCTGTCGACGAACAAAAGAGATATCAGAGGTATATGCGCTGCAAAAGGTAAACTGAAAGGACGAGAAAGTGACGAGTTAATTCAATATGAGAGGGCGTTATGTATCCAATAGAAGTCGTATGTACTGTGACCCATACCCAAGGATTATTGGATTAAAATTATCTTCTTAGAACTTGAGCTTATATACAGACTATGCTGCTTATGTACCAAGTTTCTGATATCTTTAAAAACTAGAACTTTACAAATGTTCAGACAAGGATCATCACATTTTCAAATATCCTATAATACTGCTAGTCTTGATCGTAAAATCTAAAAATTCAATATTCACAAGAGACCTCTCCAACGAACTATAAGTACTAAAACAATATTTTTCGAAAACTCTGAAATGTGCTAATCTCCGGAAGGAGAGCAGAAACACCCTTGTCCAATAAATCTCAAATACGCACGATTTCTATAATTATCACGTTGAATTTCTTCATTAACGTCTGAATCCCTCGAAGCATTCGAATGGCACTCCTTGCCGAAGTAAAGAGCAAAAGCAAAGCAGTGTCTCGTAAAAGGACAGCTCGAGCCTCGGCGACCCTTCGGTGTCGGGACAACCCTTTTAGCGCTGCTAGTCGCTCGTCGAACGTCCGCTTTCCTGCGCTCTCTACGTCAGCGCCAGCACGAGCGCGAACGCGAGGGTGCGACGAGGCGAGGCGAGAATGCAAAATAAAAGGTGAGAGAGAAGGGGAGAAAGCTCCTGGAGTGGCGAAAAATTAACGAGAAAGGTGTAAGCAGGGGACGAGACGAGGAGCGAGCGCAGCAAAAAGGCAGCTTTGTATTCGTCCTCTCTCTCTCTCTCTCTCTCTCTCTCTCTCTCTCTCTCTCTCTCTCTCTCTCTCTCTCTCTCTCTCTCTCTCTCTCTCTCTCTCTCGTTACCTCGTCCTTCAAGGAGCGAGCTCGTGCTTTCTTTTCCCCGGCTGCGTCTTGCTCATTTTCCTCCATTACTCCCTGCGAAAGCTTTTGTGCGGGATAAGCTTCAAATACCATTAAATTGAAGAAAAAAGAAAGACGCGATTTTTCTCGCTTGAGTAAGCTGATGTTATTTTCTGCGTTATTAAGGTGGCAAGCCGGGGTTAAACACTAAATAAGTGATATTTACTAATTACCGTAGGACTTTCGTATTGTAATTGTTGTACTACTAAAAAATAAATTTTACTCACTAAGAGGTATTAAAAAATGCAATAATTTAAGAGGTCATTAAAGAAGATTTTCATAAAAGTGTTGCTCTTAATCAAGAAAGTAACACATTTTAACGATTACTCTCTGCCTTATGCTTCGAACAGTCATCAAATATTCGCTAAATGGATTTAGCTTCACAGCTACTTAAATTATTACATTTTTAAAATACATTTTAGGGCGTACAGTTTATGTTCTGGTATTCCAATTGCAATATAAAAGTACAGTACCTATTTGGTAATATTAAGCCTTTTACGATTCGACACCGACCAACCCCTCCATAAAACGGCAACGTTATGAATGCGCGATTTTGCGCGTTACGGTCGACACGAAAATTCGCGTTCCGCGTGGGTGAGCGCGCGCGCGCGCATCTATTCATTCATTTCTTCCTCGAGCCGGCCAAGGCGAGCGCCTTTGGCCCCCGCCACTTCGTTTCATTCCGCTCGGGTACTGCCTAACGCGGGGTGAAAGCTGCCAGATTAAAAGTGGCTATTCTTTCAAACAAGCTGCCCCTTCTCCGGATGGCGCGTGCTTCGCGTACTTCCTTCGCTCCTGGAGGTTCTTTTCTTTTCTGTGTTTCTTAGCACGATGGTGAACGGAGGGCAGACTGGAGGAACAGTCATACTTTCAGCCGTAGTGGTCTTGATTGTCCGGATTGCATTTTCGTAAATTAAATTTAACTTTGATAGTTAGTAGCTGCTGTGTGCGTTTTGTTTGCTGAATGTTTATGGAGAATTTGAATGTCGATGTTATTTTATTAAGGTTTAATGTAATGTTTTAAACAATATTGCAAGCTACGTTACTTCGGAATATAGATATCTGATTACCCAATGTTATGGAGAATTTTATTGTCAACGTTATTTTATTGAGCTGTAATGTATATAATGATTTAAACAATATTGCTAGCTACGTTTATTCAGAATATAAATATCTGATTATCCATTGTATAAGAAATTCTGTTATACCGACCGTGGAATAATGCTAAAATGTATGTTTTATATACAAGGCATGTTTTGTACTTTGAACGGTATTTTGATATTTGAGCTAAATGCAATTAATTTATTATAATGAATGCAAATCAGTTCGATTCAGACCATTTATTGTAATCTGTTTTCTCATATTTACTATTCACTTTTATATTATTGAATTTTCTCGATTTAGTTTAAAGCTACGCTTTATATTTTATATCTACGTCTTTCCTTACATTGCGTATCAATCTTGAAATTCCATTCATTATTTTCTCTTTTCAGGAGTACGTACTTTTACGGCTTCCGCTATAGCAGCAGCACGACCATCACCAAAGGATGCACTTTTTTCTTCTATTTTGCAGTCGGTGTAGCATTGGAAGTCTTATATTGAAAAGTCGATACATCTCTTTGTGAAACATCCTTTGACCAAGTTAATTAAACGCAAAAGACTCTCTGTACAGTAAAGACAATACCAGCTAAAGCATATCAGCTATTATGATACACATGTTGTGCGAGGTTGTTCATTGTATTCACCGGTTTTATAGATTCTCATGTTTGATAGTGCTTATTCAAACTCTTTATACAAATTTTATACTGTTTCTCATTCTTCCATGATGTAGCAAGACAGAAAAGAAAAGAATGATAGAGTTACTTCAGTCAACAATGGTAAGTCACAATATACAATAACATTTTCAAAGTAGTGTGTGTGTGTGTGTGTGTGTGTGTGTGTGCGCGTGCGTGCGCGTGCGCGTGCGCGTGTGCGTGTGCGTGTGCGTGTGCGTGTGTGTGTGTGTGTGGTTGTGTGCGTACGTGCGTATATGCGCATGCGCGTGTGTGTCTATTAACAATTATATATATATATATATGTATATATATATATATATATATATATATATATATATATATATATATATATATATATATATATATATATATAATAATTGGGTAGACTTTGGGAGTCAAAGTTTATATATATATATATATATATATATATGTGTGTGCGTACGTGCGTATATGCGCGTGCGCGTGTGTGTCTATTAACAATTATATATATATATATATATATATATATATATATATATATATATATATATATATATATATATATATATATATATATATATATATATATATATATATATATATATATATATATATATATATATATATATATATATATATATATATATATATATATATATATATATATATATATATATATATATATATATAATTGTTAATAGACACACACGCGCACGCGCATATACGCACGTACGCACACACATATATATATATATATATATATATATAAACTTTGACTCCCAAAGTCTACCCAATTATTATTCTGCTATAGCATTCCGCAATACATACAGCAAACGTTAAGGCTAATCCCATAAAACAACTTTGAAAACTCGCGGGAAAGCAGAATGTCCGCGATCACCCTCGCAGCTGGCTAAGAATTAATCGAGGGCGAAAAAGTGCTGCACCACCAGCTTGATTCCCCTCGCTTCTAGATTAACAATGAAACTCTGACTCATAAGGAGAGTACCAGGATTACGGGTCCTGGATTCTTATGAAACGGATCATTTACTGGTAACTAGAAATAAAGCCCGACGTCCGTAATTTTATTGAATACGCTCTTGGCTACACATTATATAGGTACTAGTATGGAAAATCTGAGTTAATGAAGAAAAATATAATAACGATTACCAGACTGACAAGGAATTTTGATACATGAATGAATTTAGGGATTCATTTTGAAACTCTTTAAAATTTATTACAAGGAAGGAGAGCACTGAATCCTAGGCAGATGGGCAATGAATACCATCTGCCATAACCACAAATCTTTTTATTTATATTGTTACTGTACGTATTTATGCCTGATAAATACTTACAATTTATATATATATTAGTAATTAAACATTTTTTGGTCGCGAAACTCAGTTTCCTATTTCTTATTAGATTTAATTTACTAAACATGCTACTAACAGTTACTTTCTTTTCACCGAGTATTGTAAAAAAAACGACACCTCTTTAAATAATTGTAACTTCACATGTATACATCGCAAACATACATGGTTCAAAGTTGCACTAGATGATGCTAGAAGTAGCATGGGAGTTAGTAAATGGTTAACAGATTTTCAAATCCATCAATTTTCGTGGTATTTTCAGCATTATCTAAAATCTAGTGTTAGTTTAAACCCAATCAAAACTTTTATACATTTTACTCCATTCAATATTTTTAAGTTATGTTTACAATACATACATGCAGAGCTCTCATCTTTACTATAACGCAGATTTTACATACCTGCGCCTACAACTAACAACCATAACCCTATCAGAACAGAGTTAAATCTAGCAATGGAAAACAATTTTTTCGACGTTTTATGACTTTTTACAGTCTAAATATGCAATCTGAATGGTTTTCGAAAATATAATACCTATGCAGATATATTCCTAACAACCAATACTATAGTTTAGATAAATAAAACCCAATTACCAATCAATTCTCATGTACATAAAACTTCGATTCTACATTTTTCTGGGTATGTACATTGGCATGTCCCTTGTATCTGTAAAGGGTTATAAACCCACTCAATCAAACTACTGCTATACCAGGCTCGATCTCCAGCTACCAATAAAGCGATCCTCTCATTTTCATCGGAGGCTCGGTTCACCCATCACCTCGTCAGTCACCGGCGACTCCCACTCGCGAGGAGCCTCGCAAGCCAGGGAGAAACAATCCATAAGCGAGGCGGAAGTTAGCGGCTTCCTCGCGACCATCGCGTTTCATGCGACGCCTCTTTCGGCCGACCGCGCAGCGTAAGACGAGCATACAGCCCCAAGTTTCGCGGAGGGGGGTTGCCACAGCGCAAATGGGATTAGCGCCGGCGACTGCAATCAGTCCGTTTGTCGCGCGCACGCCGGAGCCCCAATCGAATTCCACGCTCGTTGTTCCTACTCGCGCGAACTGGAACGAAGATCGTATCGCGTGTGTAAGGAGGGGGAGAGGGGTAAAGGAGCGGAAAAGGATGTATCGAGGGCCGCGCTTAATTACATTTTCTCTCGAGCGTCTCTTGTACGTAACTTTTTCTCTACTTTCTCTCTCGCTTTCATTTTGGTCTGCAACTTTTAGTCTTTGTTTCCACTTTTTCCATTGCTCTTCTTAAAAGACTGAATGTACTGCGACTCGCTGCGCAAGGCTGTTCTTTTGTCGTGCCGTTGTGGGATAATGGCATTTTTCTTATTACCGGAAGAAGTGAAGCCGTACTTGAGAGTATTAATGATTTTCAATTCGGTTGTCTGTGGTTGGTGAATTTTATTATTGTTTATTAGATCTTTTAAGCGAAGTGCTCTTCAACACTTTCGTAGGTACAAGTTCGCTATACGATTCGAGAATATATATACACCAAAGATGTCCAGGGTCTAGATTTTCTTAAACTTAAAGATAACATTATTGCTTTGGTATTGATGAATTATACTAATCAGTTTAGAGTAATTCCTGATCAACTGTTTATACTTTAACCATACGTTTTTAGATAGTTAATAATTATTTCTGTAATCCTTGATTAATGTTACGTAATAAGTATGAGGTAACAATTTATGTAAAAAGAAATCAGGAATTGGGTCCAGACCAGAAACGGAATCCACCACGATTACTCAAATACAAGTAATTCGAATTCGACAGTGCGCGAAAGCGTCCTCATGATCAGTTTTACTAATCTAGTGCATGTGTAAAATCAATAATAAGAATAATTTATATAGTCTCCTAAAAAATCATTTTAACAGGTAATTAATTTACCCCAGTTTTGTTTTATTATTAATTCCTGATCCGAATTCGATCACACCTCAATATCAAACATTCTCGTACCTAAAAGAAAATCTAAGAAAAAACCCAACAATAATTTAATATCGTGCAGTAATTATTGAAAATCGGAGGTTCGCGGCGCACGTGCAGTTGGCGCGGTGGCGGGTAGAGGGGAGAAGGGGCGTTCGCCCGGTGCATTTAATATCGAAAGAAGCGAGCTAGGAATAATCAAAACCGGGCTCTATACGCCCACGGGAAGGTATCTTTCTCTCTCTCACGCGCTCGCCGTATTATTACAGCTGCGCAAGAAAGCGCAAAAAGTCAAAGAGCGCGAGTGAAATAAGGCCAGATAAAGCGGGAAGAAAAAGTCGCGGGTAGCTGCACTGTACTCGGAGGAACAGGGATTACGCGAGCCTTGGAAATAATTGCACGAACCACCGTGCACAGCTAGCCCAGTGTAATTTGAATACTTTAATAAAAATCGCGCCGAAGCTCCCGCATTTTTCGTCCCCCCGTAGTTCCTCCTTCTTTTTCTTCTTCTTCCGCCGCTCGCGCCGAAAAAATACGCAGTGGCAGTGCGACGAGTGTCGCGGTCCGCGCGGTTTTTATAATATATATGTGTACGTATATATAGGGACGAGAGACTCATGCAAATCGCGGCCGGTGGAGCGCTGAAAGTATTGCCGAGCTGGCTGGGGGGAATTCATAATAATATCTATAAATTTTAGCCGGCGAATTATCGTGTCTTCCCTAGCTCACCGACGCCGACGCAGCGCGATGGAGTTATCAATTTCGCGCGCCGCGACGCCGACGGAGATTCGCTATCGCGCGCCCCTCTGGCTTGCGCGAAATTTTATGCGTCGCCGCGCGCTCAAGGAGGAAGAAGATGACTTCCGCCTTGTCGAGTGTATTGCTTCCCCCTTCTTTTTTCTCTCCGTGTCCTGGATATTGGATATGGAATATGTGCAAGGAGGTAACGAGTTTATAAACGCTGATGCAGCGGTGACAATTTAATTTTAACAAACCAGTTGAAAATCATTTTTTGTTTGCGAAAGATTTTGTAAGTAATAAACGTAATCAGTTGTGTAAATAGAGAAAATATTTTTATGCCCATCTGAACGAAAATGGCCACTTTTTTCCCTGAAACGCGAGACCAAAATTACACTTTTTGTCTGCAAAAATGATTAGCGAGAAAATGTAATTTTTTCCCTAGGGAAAAAAGTGATTTCACTAGAAAATAGTCACAATTCCTTTATTTCATCAAGTTCAACCAATAATCCTGATTTTCGATTGTCTTTTAACAGTCCATTAGTTCCGCTTTCCAAGTCAAAAAGTGGCCACAGTTGAGATGGGCATAAAGTAGTATATGTAGCTCAAGAAAAAAGTCGACTTTTCCTCGGGTAATTTTCTCTTGTTACATAACGTACTATTTAATTGAATATTCTCATTTGTATAATGTTTGGGTAAAAATGCTTAAAGAGTGTTATGTTAAGAAGTTCGAAACCAAAACTTAGGTTCTATCTGTAATTGGATATTAAGATATAATTTTCTTTACAAGTTTTGATAAATTTAATATTATTCATACTGTAGCATGGATATTTAATTATTTTCAGGAGAATTCATTTTTTACGTATGTTATTAATTCTCCATTTATTTTTAAATTAAGAAAATGTGAGATTGTTTTTAACTAGATTGTAACTGTACTAATTAGAAAAATTATATTTATAACTCGGGAATTTAATTGGAAAACATAACTGTTAACGCTGCAGTAGAGAACAACCGAGTCTAACACACCTATTTTACTGCACAAACTTTTTCACAGCTTATATCCACGAGATAAGCAGATTACACTTTTTACACTTGTATTCTTTATGCACGTTTCGCAACAGTCTGCTAATTAGAAAGGGCGGATTTTTTAAATCCATCGCCGCGCAGCCCGTACTCCGAAAAAGCAAAATCCAGTTATCGGACTCGCGCCAAAACAACGCAGCCCCGCACTGCATAACAATGCAGCCAATTTCCTGTAACACCCCCATATATCGACCAAAAGCCAGGCGAATTCGAAACATCTCCCAACTCAGCTTTTTCCTAAAATAATAACGCCCCTCGCGGTTAAACCCTTAAGTACATAACCTCTAATCTAAAGTTTTCGCCCTCCCCCGCGGAGCCCTAATCCCCGGAAAAGTAGAGCGCGCGAGTCTCTCATTCGATTTTCGCGACGCGTCCGGTATATAACCGCGCGCGTGCCCTCGGTCATTTGCATAAAAGCCGTATAGAGCAGAGAGCCAGCCAACCCGGAGCGCAAAAGTTCGGCGGTGGGGCTCGTCGAATCGGTTATCGAGTGGGATGCGCGCGAGGGAGGGAGGGGAAATATACGAGTGTCGCCGGCTTTGAATGCATAATCGCGAGCGCGCGCTTCGAAATTTCTATCAGCGGTGTCCTTTCAATGCAGAAGCGGGCAGCGGTGGTCGGGCGGCGCACAGTCGGCTCCTCGTGCGATTATTAATTAAAAGGGCCCCCGCGTTGTGATATAATGCCTGCACATAGAGGGGAAGCTTCTGATGCGGCGACTGCTGCCGGTACTGCGGCAGCTGTCCGCGTGCAGCGGGGTTTTCAAGGGCTATCGGGTAGCTGCGCGCCGCAGTAAATCGCTGTTCCGGAACTATACGGTCATAGAGAAGCCGGGACTAGGCTGATCGCATTAATAATCTCGATGTAAATTGAAAGGGAATATTATGGCCTCGACGTAATGATGGAGTGCGCTGGTTGGGCCGCGCTTCGCCGAGCCTTTGCTCGGAATTTTCTTCTACCTCTTTGCGCAATGCTTTCTCAAAGAGGAGGCTTTGCTAGGATGAACTTTTTCGGATCGGAGGTTTTGATGAATTTCGATGCTTTCGAGTATGCATGTATGCATGTATGTATGTGTGTATGTATGTATGGTTGATTGTCAAGAAGTTGAACAATTCTTGTCCCACCTATTTTACGAGGTATCAGGGCGTTATATGAATTCCAAAAAAATTGTAGTACAACCGAACTATAGTACGCAACGATCTGACAAATTTTCAAAATATCAAGTATTTTTTATTCTGAGTAAGAAATCAAAACCTCAACTTCACACAAATATACCAAGAAATTAAGTTATATACTAAATTTCAACAAAAAAAATTACACAAGTAAGACTTAATTAATCCAAAAATTATGCGCGACTTATTTATTAATTTATGCGTTCTGTTTGTATGTGGTTGGTTCGAAATGTGTCCCCCGATTTTGATGTCTGCGCCGTCCCAAGGAATTATTCAAAGAAAGTTGGAAATTTAATTACTTTAATAACTTAGTCAATCTTTATGTCTCTGAACTATTACAATTATTGTTGTTGATTTGTTATGGTTAATTTCAAAGTCGTACGCATAATCTACGTTCCTAACAAAAATCGCACAGAAAATAAGAAATTGAACGTGAGTTTATAATTTACTCGGAATTTTTCGTACTATTTTTGTCATAATTATCGATTGCTCATAATTTTAGACTAAACTAACTTCATCTATTTTCATACATAATACGATTAATTTAATTCAAATAATTGCAGACATATAAATGTGGCTAAAAATATTAATTTTAACAAATTTAGATTAAATTCTCAGAAATTAAGCTTAATCCATGACCTGGAGGACGTAGCAGATCATTGTCGGAAATTTATGTGCTTGTTTCTTCCTTTCTGCAGCAATTAAAAATTCACAGTAGTTATCTTATAAATTAGTTCATATTACGTGAGAAATATTTTTACCCCGTTTGTAAGAAAACGTAACATTCTTTACAGTCCCACTCACCCTCAAATGCCCTACATAAGTAATGAACGGCCCCTCATACGATTCTCAGCTGACTTTTTAGGACCTCTCTTGACGAAACATTTCGTTAAAGCAGTTAGGATCGCGGTTTGGATCTGCAATCTTGTCATTTGGCTTGCTCAAAGAGGAAGCTTTGTGATAGTAAAAGAATGCATTTTTCGACCTCGAATTATAGCATAAAATATGAAAAAGTATTGCAAATACTTGCAAAATTATAGCAAAAATATAGCATAAATTATGAAAAAGTATTGTTGTTTAAAATATTCTTTAATATATATAATGCATTTCCACAAATGAATTTAAGATAAGATAATCTAATAACTAAGAAAATCTTAAAAATGTTCATTAAAAAATCAAGACAATTTTTCAACTATAAATAATCCTATGCCAAAGTATAGTATTTAAAAAGCAACTTAAAACGTTTTGCACATCAACTTACATTTTTTTCCAATTGACAATAATACATTTTATAACACTATAATTGTTGATCAAATTATATTTATAATTATATTAACTGCATTCTACTTTTAAAAATAAATTTTATTCGTAATTTAGTTCGAGTTTATGAACAACAGATTCATTTGTTACGAAAATATAAATATGAATAAACGGTAAAAATCAAAAACAAATCAATCAATTTAATTTTTTTTTTATTTCAATTCTTCATCAAAAAATAAAAATAGAACTTAGAATTGCCAAATATTACCGCATAATACTCAAAAATAAAGCGATTAAAAATTTTTCGAGAAAAAAATGAATAACATCCAAATGAAAAAAAGTTATAAAAAAATGAATCGATTAATCTTAAATACTCTCCATCATTTTAAATCTTTATCAAAAAACCTAAATAATGATCGTAGAATGGCCAACAATTACCGCATAATACTGAAGAAAAAAGCGTATTAAAAATTTTTTGAAAGAGAAACATGAAATTGCTAAAAATGAAAAATGTAATAAAACTAGAACGAAACGTTAAATCTTCAAAATTTGTCTTGATTTCAAATCTTCATCAAAAAGCACATAAAATGAGCTTTGTTTAGTCATATATTACCGCGTAATACGCAAGAAATCTACAATCAAATATTTTTTGAAAACGAAAATATCATAAAAAATGAAAATACGATATAAAACAAAATCGATTCGATTAATTTTCGAAAATTCTTTTTGATCAAAAGACGAAAAAAATAAGCGTTTATTGGTAAAAAATTACCGTGTAATACCCAAGAAATATGGAATCAAAATATTTTTGAAAAAAATATAACTTTGAATATCTTGAAAAATAAAAGTCCTCATGATCTGAGCAAAGAAGTTAACCGAAAGATAGTAGAAACCTACGTTTTTGGAAATTTTCAAAAGGAATAATGCCGCTTTACTCAAGGTATCGTTTGCCATGAAAAATGGTTTTTTGTTTTACAAAATGATTTCTTTCTCAATCATAGAAAAATAAAATATCTCAAAAATTGTACAGAATAATCTTCTCCATTATCCTAATACAGCAAATTTTTTTTCTGAAACTTTCCATCATATATTTCAGATAAGTCACTGTTAAAAAAAAAATGACCTTTCCGTGTATATAACAAAAGAAAGGAAACACCTTATCCGAAATTTCGGGTAGTAAAAGGTAGGAAATTTTATGCTCTTTCAAACGCATTTCTACTGGGTCGATGATATTACTTCCAAAAAACTAAAAGCCAAAAATCGAAAAACTGCTAGAAAACAGTAACCAATCAGAAAAACTAAAAAAAATTATTATTGTACCTCCTTCGTTTAAAAAAAATAAACAAAATGAGTCCTGAAGCATGAAATGTTACCGTGGATTACTCGATATATGGATGAATACATACAGTCTTTAACAAAACTTCTTTTTTACCATCACAAAGCTTCCTCTTCGAGGAAGCAAAATAATAGATATGTCATTTCTACTTTTCACCCCAATATTAAATAGAATAAATAATTTCATATCGGAACATTTTTTAAAGTTTGAGTAAGCTAAGTGCCAATGAATTGGCGGCGGTTTTTAATTCGGCCTGCGAATTCGCAATAAGCGGCTCTTGAAACCTCCGTGCGCGAATTTTAATTGAAAGAAGCTAAAAATTTTTTCATCTCACAAAGGTTCATCTTATCCTTTGCGTGACGGCTTTACCGCCCGCGGCAAAGCGCGGATGGGCTCCGCCAACCCAGCCTTTTCAGCTTTATTTTTGCCCTGCGAAGCACTTGACCCATTAAAAGATTTTTGAAAAAGTCTGCAGCATCAAGCTAAGCTCGTTCCGTCCACTTACGCATGCGGAAGCGACGCGAAGCCGCGCGCGTAATCTCGTGAAAAGCCAGAGCTCGACTCCGGCCCAACTTTCCGAAATATCTAGGTCGGAAAAGTTGAGCTTTTCGAAATTTCCATCCCGCTCCGGGCGATGCCTGGCATCGTCATCCGTATAAACAACATCTGCGACGAGCCCTCGGCCGCCGAGCCGTGTACACGGCCTTCCGCCCGCGACTTTTTGGGGGAGGGGGGGTTTCGAAAGCAGCGAGCCACCCGTCCCAGGAGCAAGTCCATTAGCATAGAGATTAAGTCGTAGCTGTTTATGCAAATTACGGGGCAACGGATAGCGAGTAGCTTGAGACCGGCGCGGTCCCCCCCGCGTATATAGTAGACGACAAGTCGTGTCTACTTGTCGCGCGTTCGCTCTCACTCTCTCTCCGCAAATGTGAGCCGAGTCTCGCCGCGACTTTGATTTGAGTTGCGCCGGCTCCGAGTTTACGGCTGCGCACGCGCGCGCCCCCGATCATTTACATGGAAATTCATTAAGTCGAGGCGGCGCGGACGATTTTTCTCTCTCCGTCGCGCATTAATTAGTTCAGCCGAGACGCGGCGGTGATGCGCTGCAGCTGCTCGCAATTGAAATTCAGCATACTTATTGGCTGATTCGCGGCGCGCGGTGGCCTCGGGGAGCGCGGCGGCGGCCGCTTAAAAATTCGCTCGCCCAAGCAGACGGGAGACGTAATATGCCGACGAGCTGCGGCTGCCGAGGAGGAGAGCGAGGATTATTAAATCCAACTGCGGAGCCGAGAACAAATACTTCAATTCGCTGTTCAAGTTTTAGCTTCGGGACGATGATATTCGACTTTATAGCGAATATTCAATCAAAGGGTTCGCTTGGGTTTGATTGCACGCGTTTCAGCACTTACCGCTGGCCTGGACGGATTTGTAGGGATCTTGTAATTTTAGGAAAATTTTCTTTAGTGACAATAAACAGACGAGACATCGTCAATCGATATATTTTTTTGTATGAATTAATAAATTATGATAAAGAGTGTACAATAAAATATTCAATGTTTATTGGTCTTAAAGGTCTTAACTAAGCGATATAAGGGGTTAAAAAAGAGGATGCCCATGGGTGGATACATGTAAAACATTGATAGAGACCTATAAAACTTATATGAGCGTGAAGGATCCATATAATCTTAAGTATTTAAACAATTTCCTTCTGTATACAGCGAAAAACATAAGAAGAATACTTTTCTTAATTTTGACTACTGAATGCTTGATAAATCTTGATTTTTTTCACTTATTTAGCGGAATTGACCATCATTTTTAAAGTTTCCCTTCACTTCCTCAGCTTAAATTTTTGTTAGCTTTCATATTTTGACAAACTAAACCATAGAGTCAGTTTTGTACATCCCCCCGCGGCCCCTTACTTACTACGCATCCGAGGGCTTTATCCTTTTATCACATTTTCCATGTATTTTTACAATATTTTTTTGAGCTTCTTCAATCTGAAAATGTATTTTCAATAGAAATCTAGAAGAATTTTCAATAAAAATGTCAGTCTTGTGTTGAAGAATTTCGATTTTGATGGGTTTTAATTTCTTTTTTTAGTGTTACTTAAGTTTCTTTAACCCACAAATGTCACTTTGATATAAATCTGAGAGATTTTTTAATAAAATTGTGAATCTTGTATTCTTGGGGCAGTCAGAGAATTCAATACTATTTTTTCTTTCGAATTATTATTGTTTCGAATTATTGTCATTTAATTCTTAATATTTCGGGTCAAAAATAAAGTCCACCTTATATTAAATATCGTATCTTCATATAACATTATCATTTTTCGATAAAAGATTATCGTAAGAATAATTGTAGGCCTCTCAAATATCAGGTCGACAGTAAAAGGCTAAAAACACTGGAAAAAGCAGCAAACTATCTGAAAACCAGCCCACCGTGTCACCGCTCACCACGACCTACTAACCGCGCCAACGTCGACGGAACCGGCGGGCGCGAAAACTCCCATCCCGCACACTCCCCGATAAACAGGCTTACGCGGCCGGATTATTACAGAAATCGCCTACAATCAATTAGCGTCAAAGCGCGAGCCTCCCCACGAGCCACGCGCGCTTCAAACTACCACTACACACACGCACACAGTGTTTCGCTCGGTCTCTCGCGTCCGTCGTCGCCATTAGCATCGACGTTAGCATTAGCATTAAAGCCGACGACGCTACCGTGTATACGTACACGCGCGCGTCCGTCCTATATTTCCAATCTGCGGCGACACTCGACAAATCTCCGCTTAATATTCTATCGTCGCGGGGACGGGCGCCGTGCCGCTTTTACGGCCGGCGTATATACGCGCGCGCCGCTTTATCGCTCATTAATGCGCGTCCGCGCGCTGCGCTCGCTTTCCGGGGCCGAGAGGGGGAGGGGCTCGTGACGATGACCCGTGTTTAGGTGGACACTTGCGGGGCGCGTTTTTCCGCGCATGCCGCACCGGCGCCGGCGTAATGTGGCTTTATGGTGCTTCGCGGTGCGGCCGAGGGCCGGGAGAGGAGAGATTCTAGAGTGGAGCGCACGCGAAGGGGTGATAATTGACCACGCGCAAGCCCGATGGGAGCTCGATTTTGGAGTGCAGCGTGCGCGGAGGACGGGGGAGCCGGAATGACTCTCGACCGGTCCGCCGAGAGAAATAGAAAGTATTCGTTGCTGAACGAGTCGTAGGGGATTTCTGGTGCAGCGTTGGTATAGATGCATTTTTTGCAGTAGCATTTATTGGAAAAAGTTGGGTTATTACGTTTACCGAAAGAAAAGGATTATTTACTGTTTATTTCTCAATTCAATGTACGAATTAACATTTGAGGAGATCGATGGATCAAAAATCTGTAGGAGGATGCCCGCAGAATTATAATAATAAAGTCGTTGAAGGGGAACGTATAAAAATAATACCGTTGTTTAGAGCTCGTCAAAACATGAATTTTAGAAAAACAATAGACCCCCTTATGGGGATGCGCAATTATAATCGGAATCGAAAATTAGCAATTACGTGATTATGCTATTATTTTATTCTGATAATAATTCGAGTATTCCGCTATGTATTTTATATAAATAAACTACCCTGAAAAGGAAATTCGATTCTGATGCGTATTTTTTGAGTATAACGAAATTTTCGAATGCATTTATCGACGGCTAAAGTAGGTCTGACGCATCCCCTTAAGTGGCAGGATAGTAGAGGAAAACGCGGTAAAAATTCGTAAAAAAATAAGTAGAAATTTCCGAGTATGGTTAGACTTTTTACATTGCTTTAAATGGGTCAAATTCATAGATATTATTTTCTTCAGCTTTCCCCGCACTTAAGGGTATTAATTCTTTTTGTAAAATTCATTTCTAAAGGAGTTTTAAACAATGGTGTTTGTCTCATACGTTCCCTCGAGAAAACCGTTATAGGGATCCTCCACTAGCTTTATAATCCAGGCTTAAAATTACTAAATTGCTATTTTATTTGTTGTATATTTAACATTACAATAAAATAGTAAATATTTTTAACCTTTTAATGCTTAGATACTCAACATAAGACCTCCTAAAAATATATAGTCAACAAAAAAGGTTTCTTAAACTAAACGCTTTGTTTGGATGGAGAGTAATCTGGTGATACCGATGGAATAAAAAAAATTAATAATCTACTTCTAAATTCAAACTGGCGATGGCACATCAACAATACAATGCCTATGTCGATGAACATTTTTCCCTAAAAAGCCAAAGCAAATCATTGTTTTTAAAATTCCTTCATTGGATAATTGTGTCATGGACGCGAGCCAGCGTCCGAACTCGCTGCGCACAGGTGTCACGTGACAGCGAGAAGACGCACGGCTGTGCTGATGCTGCACGCTCTTTATATACCTTGCAGGCCGTCGTCGCGATTTACAACGGCTGCGTCTAGCGCCAGTTTAGCTCGAGCTGAGGCCCCAACCACACCTCTCTCCTTCTCTCATACAGTAATAAACTGCCATTTTCAGTTAAACTACTCGTTTGGTCTTTTCGAACATTCCAACCGCTAAAGAACAACGGAGCTTAATTGCCCCATGTAAATAACGTGGATCATCCATTCTTTTTCCACACCCACGCACGTCCTCGTACATAATGCTTGTACAAGAACACGCGAACTAACGATGTACGATGTTAGTTATTCAAATTTAATTAATTCAAGACTAGAAGGACTTACAGTCGTGTTTAAAGATCACCTTCAAAAATCATATAAGCTTACTTCTACTTTAGAAAACTATTGGAATCTCTAGGCTTCGGAAGAGGCTCTACAAACAATTTCGATTGAACTTCACTTACAGGTAAGTTGATAAGGTTCGTTTAATCGTCGAATTATGTTTAGAAATGTGTCGAGCAACAATCGCAGTCAGTCGGTTTTATGCTGATTAAAGATATATTTCTTTCGTATTTGTTTTATCTGTCTATAAATTAGGTCGGTAAGAGTAATTTCAATAAAATACAAATTTTCCAATGCGAGCCATACTTTATCATTTATTTCGTTTGCATAAATACGATATGTGTACACGCCAATAATTTCGCCAATAAAACACGTGTTGATTGTCCACGTCCCTCCATACTCAACATTTACCTCGACGAAGTCATATTTCTTTTTTTAACCGTGCAAATGCAAATTTTATTTGCCCCTGCAATTTTTCACGCATACTCCGGGGGATCATTGAGCTCGGCGCTCTAATTTACGCGCGGATATGTAAACCGTATTATCCGCGCCGGCTAGTCGTTACATTGCTAATTATCCGTAATTAGCGTGCAGAGTCAAAGCAGCGCGCGACATACAGTGCGAGAGAGAGAAAGCCGGGTGAATTATTGGCAAAAACATCGACGCATCTAATTATACTTTTAATGACGATATAATTACGCCCCCTTTCACCCACATCATACACAGAACTGTTCCAGAAGTGGAGAATAAAAGATCCGCGGCAATTACGCGTGCTCATTGCCGTCATGAAGCTATTACAAAAAAATAAAAGCGAAAAACGAGTAGAAAAAGACTGTCGGGTTTGCGTGCATACGCGCGACGATACATCCTCTCTCCAGCCATTTCGAGGCTATATATCTCTGTTCGCTCGCTATCGCCGTCACTCTTGGCGGATAGTGGCGCGCGCTGCTCGCTTTTCCTTTTGTTTCATCTATTGAAAAGATGCCGTACTTACGATTGTTCGCCGCACGGCGCACACACAGAGCAAGAGAGAAGGGGGGCCCTATGCGGAAAGTAAAAAAAAAATTCTGCGCGTGAATGCGCGCGCGACCGCGCGCCTACGTATTTTTGCTCTTTGTGCTCATCAGCAGCGCGGGAGAGAAATAAAAAACGAGAGAGTGAGAGAGAAGAGCAATACAGACGAAAAAGAATAGATAAAAATGAAAGAATGTCGGATACAATTTTCATTTTTCTGATTCGTAAGCGCAGCGTATGGAGCTACCGCTGCTGCTGTTGTTGCTTGTATCGCGGAATTTTTTTGAAAAAGTCTAGAGCGAAAGATGCACGGCAAATGGGATGTTTTTCCGCTAGAGGCCGCGACGATGACAATGCGGTGAAACTTTATTATCGTAAAAACAGGACGTTCTTTTTCTTAAGAGCAGCTTTTTAAGGATGCACAATGGAAATGCTAAATGTCCCGCTTTCAGGAAACCGCTGAATGTACTGCAATGTTTATAAGTATTTTCACGCATTGTGTAAACACTGATAATAACGTCAACATTTGCAGCTCTTAAATGCTCGTAAAAAGTATCTTTTTCTCTATTTTCCGGACCATCAAATAGAATTGTCTAAAATAAACGTTCGTGCATAGGTGCATTTATACATAAACGAGTATAGCATACTCTATTTCTGAAAACCTTGCATAAAAAAGCTTTTTAAAAAGGTAATCGTACAAATCCAGAAGCTTAATGATATCAGGGACAAACGATCACGTACAAAATTTAATGAACGCAGATTCTCTAAGTACACGCTTGCGTTACACAATCACCACGACTTATTCATCCAGCCCTACTCTTTGTCTCTTTCTTCGGTCACCATTTTCATATACTCGCTCTCCCACATATCGCAACCGACAATCCTCAAAAGTCCTTAGTTCGAGCATTAGCGATGCCACGAGGCACGCATAAAACCGAGCTTTTTTTCCTTTCGAAAAAGCGCGATTAACACAACCTCGAAGTCTGCATTTTCTCCTTTTAACGAGCTCTTTGAATTTCTCTCCCCCCCGCGATCGTTTTTTTCCCCGAGATATTCACGTCCTAAGGTCACATTATAAGCGCGTCAAGCTGCGCCGGTACCGCGGCCATTGTTTCGCAATATTTCGCGCGCTAATTGGCCTAGAAATTGCTATTTCCTGAAATTACAATCCGCCCCAGCCTTTTGCCTCTCCCGCCCTCTTTCGCATTCGCGGCTGGGCTAAGCTCGAGACGTAATACTACCTGCGCGCGGCGCTCTCCGCTATTTCTACCCCTCCCTCTGCGCCACACGAGCGGAACCCCGCCGCCGACATAAAGACAAAGTCCACCGCGGACCCGTTCTTTTGTTGTTTATTTATGCCCTCCTGCTGTATACCTTCGGAAAAGCCCTTTGGCCCGCGCTCGTACACGTACCCCAGTGCAGTCGACGAAAGTGGGCCGACTTACTTCGCTAAATTACGATTGTTCGTGCGACAACGCCGGACAGCTTTTCTTTTTCCTCGTTTAGTTCTCAGTGAACGAGCAGACGGAGAGCGACAGAGAGAGAGAGAGAGAGAGAGAGAGAAATTCTCCTTTTTTTAGTTCATTAGTGGTGCGCGTCGCGTATAGTAGTCGCAGTTGCGCAGACGCTTGTTTGTCGATTTGTGAATAATTGAGATGGATTGTCGCTGGACTCCCGCTAAATGCTGCCGCCCGCGCGCGCGCCGATCGATCGAGTGGACTGCGGAGTTTTTATTCGCGGGGCATAATTAATGGAGACCTTTTTTTTTCTCTCACTCGATTGCGCGCTGCACTCCGTCGGAAACAGAGAGCGCTCGATAACAACGTCTGCTTTTTTTATAAAGCGAAGTTATTTACCCAAAGCTCTGGCCGATCATTATTAAGCTTTTTAGTCGGGTATTGTCGAAGGTAGATTTATTGGAAAAGGAATTTTATTCCGCGCAATGAGACGGGAGCAGTACAAAAAAATGCTTGTTAGCGAAATAGCCGGTATTTAAGGGAATTCTATCGGTACGTGCAGCTAGTCAAATTGCGTGCGCTATTTTTATTTGAGCTTTTGTTTAAATAAACTCTTCAGAAATGACAAGTATACATACAAATCGAATGATTGTATTCATAGAAGGTATTTTTATGTTAAAATTTGCCACACTTATTTCACTCTGATTGAGTATATTTTTTGTATAAATGATGTATAAATGAATTTTTGTAAAAATAAATGATGTATAAATGAATTTTTGTAAAAATAAATGATTGTTAAATATTTGTTTTATGTTTTTAAAATTTTTTAACGACTTATTTTCCAGAGCTCCGAAATATGCAAATGAAATCGAGGAAAGTACGATTTCTTACAAGACTATGTTAAATATAGTAACATCACTAATATCTTACAACTTAGACCCTGGACTCACAAAAAGTCATTTTACAAACTATATCTATAGTGGTATGTCAGTCTGCGAAGTTAAATTTTTAATCAAAGAAGAACATCGTTCGTTTCAGTAAGTCTTGTTCATTTATTAGTACTAAAATGAATCGTCAGCGAACGATTCGTTTCTCCGACGCCTCTATATAAATTGAAATAATGCCGCGCGCGATTATACTGCTTCGCGCACACGCGCCGCGGATAACACCGCAAACAAATCCTCGCGCGCTCGTTATAAATTCCGAAATTTTAATTAAGACACCGCAGAATTCGCGTACTCATTAATTCCTATTGTCCGTGTACGCGAACGAGTTCTCTTTCGCGATGTACATCGACGCGGATATTGAATTATCGCCGTCCGAGCGCACTCGGATAGCTCGAAACCGTTAAGGACGAGGCCTAAAAGACAAAGAAGAGAAGAGGAGTGAACGATCGCATGAAGTTTATCGGGGGAGAGGCTCGAAGGATTTATACACGGAGATGGAAGTATCATAATCGGAGAGTCGAAATAAACGAATCCTTTTGCCCGTGGAAATGGATATTGCTACTGTTCTCTTTTTCTCGTTTGCCTTTCGTCGAGCGGACGGGCGGACATTACGGCGCCGAAGGCGAAGAGAAATTTCC
>OX424576.1:9631661-9772384 GCA_949152435.1 Gastracanthus pulcherrimus | reverse complement strand
ATGTTCTTCATATGTCTCAATAAAGCTAGAATTCTAACCTGTTATTTGAAAGAAGTAGTCATAAAACACGAATAACTACATAAAATGATCGAAGCAACTAATTCGCATAGATAGATTCTAAACATTGTCTTTTTGTATAGCGATGACCAAAAATTAGTAAAAGAAGCTAGACTAGTTAGAATGACTAAATTAGGCTTAATTGCTTAGCGAAAAATCGGATTTTAACGTGCACAAGAATCATACCGATAAAAAATTCAGAGGGTATATAACATTTATAAAAAGAAACGTATATGCGTTCTCTAAGTTTAGCCATGACTCGCTTAGTCCCTCTTCAAAATTTCTAGAGCATAAATTTGAAATCCCGGCTGATTAAGTCATACAATAAGATAGTGCTCCCCTGTGGGGGCATCGGGATACTAGTTACGTAATAAGCGTATCGACTATCGCATAAAGTGCAAGAGAGAAAGAGAGAAATCTGAAAGCTAGATATATATCCTCAGGATAGTAAAGAGAGAGAGAGAGAGAGAGGTACAAAAAGCCGACATTACTTTTAGTTAACGCGTTCGCGAATCTCGGTCTTTAGGCTGCAGCAGCGCTGCGCCTTATATACCTCCACTGCTCTCTCTCTCTCTCTCTCTCTCTCTCTCTCTTTCTCTCTCTCTTTCGTGGCGATTTACAGCCGCGGATAAGGCGCTTTCCCTTATACCAGTCCCGCGGCAGTTGTAACTTTGCCGCTCCTTTAATCCTCGAGCCCTAAGGTTCCATTTCTCTCTCTCTCTCCCACCCATCCACCCTCGCTTTGCCGGTGTGCACTGCACCGAACTCGTCGACGACGACGACGACGACGACGACGATGAAGAGGTGCAGGCGCTCGATTCACTTTACTCTCAGTCTTCCTCCACTCACTATATCTCTCCCTCTCTCTCTCTCTCTCTCTCTCTCCTCCCGGATATATCCCGAGGCTTTGTCTCCACGCGCGCGGCTACAGCGGACTCTCACCTCCGGCATATACATATATATATATATAGATACCTCGGTGCTATCCTAATAAAGAGTAAGCTATCTGAGTGCCACCGCTGCCGGCGCTGCTGCCGCTTCTGTTACTGCAGTCGAAAAGCCGTAAGCCTTTAACTAAACTCTGCAGCGCAGAACTTGCGGGAGAGGAGTCTTATATGCAGAGGAAGAGGGGGGAGGGGCAGGTTTAATGGGTCTGCGTGTGCGTGCGCGGCTTTGCGTCTTTGATTTCGCACGCGAGCTCGCGGCTCTTAAAGCCGCCTTTAAGACGTTCATCCCTTTTCACCCGCCTCTTACCTGCGCGGCTCTGCAGTCATACAAATTCGCGAGTTCGTTTCTCACCGATTTTCGGGGGAGCTTTGCCCGAGTTGCGAGTCAGTGTGTGTGTGTGTGTATGACTGTGTGTGAGCTTTTCCGAGCTGTTTGCGCTGCTGCTCGCTGCCGCGCGCAGCTGCTTTGTGGATTAGCCGATGGCGCGCGCGCGGTGGTCGCTCACGTTATTTGACTGCTTTTTTTTCCAGGGCTAAACGCGTGTGCGCAAGGCAATTCCGACTGCCGACTGTTTGCGCAAGTTGTTTTTTCTTCTTTTTTTTTTTTATTTGGTTTCACTTTTTTCGTTTCGATTTTAGCGTTGTTGTGCTGTGCGACGATGCGATTTTGGAGCGACGTATTTTTTGACAGATTTTGAATGTTTGGACGTTAAATGAAAATTATGTTGTATCATTGCCATTGCTTGTAAAGTGCAAATTAATGTATAATGATGTTGAATTATGCATCTGAGCTTAGCAACGAATATAGGGCAAATGTAATGTTGTTTGAAGTTTATGTAAGCTAAATTTTGGATGTTTGCAGCTAACGGATGAAACGTTATTTTAACATTCGAAATTCAACAGATTGAATTTAGTAATAATAACAGGTAACAAAACTTGGAATTGGATGAAACTGTGACGTTTGATTGTTGAATCTTGATTAGTAAACTCACGTATTTGTTATCCCTTTGGTGAACTTTGACTTATT
The DNA here is from genome assembly GCA_949152435.1 of Gastracanthus pulcherrimus. Taxonomy (NCBI): domain Eukaryota; kingdom Metazoa; phylum Arthropoda; class Insecta; order Hymenoptera; family Pteromalidae; genus Gastracanthus; species Gastracanthus pulcherrimus. The sequence continues at coordinate 9,770,353 of OX424576.1, read as the reverse complement.
AAACTTCATAAAGTTTTTCAATAAATGCAGGCTGGAAATAATCATTAAGTCACTGTAACTTTTGATGTTTAGTTACTATTTGTCCGGGAACTTAAAATAATAATATTGTTTCATATCTTGAGCAAATCCAGACCAATTTAACCTTTTCATTTTATTGATGGCTCTTGAGAAGAACTAAACGAAAGTATAAATTAAATTGTTTCATAAAAAGCACTGCAATCTGCTGATATAACTTAGCAAGAAAAGATTTGTTTTTCAAAAAACTGTGAATAAAACATAGCTTTCCGGTGGGCTAACATTCTAATTTAAAAAAATCTTTTTAGTTTAATACTATAGAAAAATAAGGTGGAAAAATTGTACTATCAGATGGTATGAGTGGCTTTTTGACTAGTTTGAAAAAGTTGGTAACTTGATTATGGTGTTTTTAGTCCCAGGAAAACTTGCAGCTCGTCTCATTTTAAATCAAGACATGTATTGCCATGCCTTGTAGTGCCATCACTTACTCGGCACCTAGACCTCAAACTTATTTTCCCACCCAGAACGAGCTGATATTTCTGTATACGTCTGAGAGTAGCAGGCATTTCGAAAAAGTACAAGGATTTTGTTACCTGCGCTAAGTAACAAAGGATTATAATAGAAATTTCTAACAAGAGTATACCAAAACCTAGTCTATGATTAAGGTGGCTCCGTCGTTTTTTATAAATCCATCATTATCAAAAAATAAAAATCTCAGTGACAGTGTGTGTTTCAAACATTCTATTAAAGTCTTTATTAGATAAGATTGCCAAATAAATTGAAGAGAAAAGAATGTTTGAAAATATAATTTTTAACATAACACGGGCTCTTATGGCAAAATATGTATGCATGCCCGAAACTACATTAAAAACCATTATTTCTTTATAAAACCACCAGAACGGTCGCCAGCTAAATATAAAAAAGATTTAATAAATAAGTAAAATGAGCGCATTTTTGTATGCATATATATGCGTATTGTTATTATTTTTCGTATATTATAACATATTATATTTAGGTCAATAAGCGTGACAATTGATACTGAATCATTTTTATTGGAATTCCGTTGGTTATTAGAAAAGGAATTGTTTACCCCCCACGGGACCCGCATAGATACGAGACTACGCGACGGAGCCACCTTAAGGAATATAAAAATATAAAAATACGCAATTTAAACTTTATAAGCTAATTAACTCGCTCAATATGATAAATTAACAGACATTTGAATATTGAAGAAAGGTAAAAGTATTTCCAATAATTCCTTATGAAAATTATGATTAAATTATGTCACTTCAATTCCAATCAATTCTTATTTCACATTTATCTCATCTTGAATAACTGCTCTTTCCAATAAATTTATATTCATCAAAAGAAATTCAATGAAAGAATTGTTAAATGTCAAAATATATTCATTACGAGATCCATTCTTTATATAATATAATAATAGGCACCACGTTTAATCTTCGATGAATTCGCAGTTCTTTTAGACGAGCTGTGCTTACTGGGGCAATTACCGGGACCAAACGATGGAGCCTCCCTTACAACCTGTACACACGAAAGAAATGGCATTGGTATAACGTAACAACAGTGAGTTAAAATCACAAATATGTATCATTTCTATGAGCTGATACTTATAGGACTTGTAGTTTTAATCCGCTTTTATTTAAAAATTCTATATATTCAACCCTAGAAGAAATTAATCTAATTCATAGTCAGTAATCGCCCCATTAATTAGACTAATTTCTACCAGGGAAAACTTCTATCAAAGGAGTTTATTTTATAGCATTTATCCATTCATGCCTTTCAATTAAGTAAAGAAACATCTCTCTCAGAATTTTTCTCTTTCAATATCACGTCGACAAGCTCATTGAACGCAAAAAAGAAAGACTTGTATAAAATGCATCGCATTGAGTACTAATCCTCGTTCCTCCCTATAGTCAGCCATGTCAATTCACCGCATATGATGCAAATGCACCGCACTCGAGGCGGATACATTCTTATTCTCGTCGAATAACGCACAAATAATCCCACCGGATTAACGACATCCCGTTCGAGCTGAATACTCCTGCAGCGTGCAACCACTCGAAAAATCGATCTTCATACGTCCCGTAATGCTTAAAATAACAAACGACGCGAAAGTATGAAATTCCTACCCAACCAGTGCACGCATAGATATAGCACACGCGCGCCAGCGGGTCAGCGAAAAACCGCACCACCTGCAGCGCGGTCGCGTCGCCCCTACATGCAGCTGAGAGAGGGGGGGGGGGGGCTATCGAGTGTCGGTATAGAGTATTGTCATGGTAATGCAGGAGGCGCCATTCAGCCGCCAATCACGCGCGCACGAAGGAAAACACTTATCGCGAGCCGGCCCGATGTTAAAGCCTTCGCTCGTCGGCCTGCAATATCGTTTCTCACTGCCGTCGAGACACTTTTCTTCCCTCCGCCGTACACGGAGGTTTTTGTACACGGGAAATCGTTGGCAAAGAGTTGCTTTCACGGCGAGATGTGGGCTAAGCTGCGGCTAGCTGATCTTATTGTCGAGGCCCGTGTAGAAAAATTAGGTGAGTATTGTACAAGTTCCGCGGAAGATTGACACTGTGCCGTACTCTCTTAATTTGAAATAGTTAAACCTCGGAAATTTAACTGTAAAGCAGTGAAATCTCACTGTTTAACAGTGAGAACTTAGCAACTAATTCATGTAGTGGCTGAGTTTTCACTGCGAAACAGTGAATTTTCACTATTTCAAATTAAGAGGGTAGACTTTTTGACTTCTGGATGAAATTGAAGAACGTATGCGTCGCATTCCATTAAAGTCCATACCGTATGCAGAATGGTATAGTCAATCGGATTTTCTTTAAAAATTAGCAATTTTTATTCGTGTAACATTAGTAAATTATTGATATTAACGGTTATTAAAAATTGTTTTAAATAAAGTTCAATTGATTTTAAATACTTTTAAAACTAACCAATTCATCTATTAAGAAAATAGCATAAGTTCTCTTAATTTAACTTGAACAAATTACTGCATAACGCTATCAGAGCAAATAAACATTGTTTTTTCATAATCTTTAATGTGTAACTAATACGCCTTATTAGATTAAGCAGCTCCTTATTCTAATAGATAATTTCATGCAAAAAGTTTGAAAATTTGGCATGCTTGCTCTTAATACCGTTAAATCAGATCAGCTAACTTTTGTCTTGAAAACAAAAGATAATGTAGTGCGCTATCGAAGCCGCTTCTCCCCAAGTCTAAATTTATGTCCCTTTTTGCAAATATTTAAATTTTCAGCTGCACGATTACAATTGAAAAAGAAACTTCTTACCGTTTAATCCAAAAGTGAAGATTTTTACGATCCCTGCCAATATGACGATAATATGCGTACTATTTCAATAATTTCTCCGTCGAATAATAGTTTTCCCGACATAACTTCAACATAGTTACGTACTGTGATGTTTTACTCGCGATCGGATGTCACGCTGCTCCAATTTTCAATATCTGCTTATACACTCAAATCCCAAGCATTTCCGCTTTCAATCCTTCAGCATTGATCTTCCGAGCGTTCCATCGTCGCTGCGGGAGCGCCTCGTAGACAGGAGTATTTAATTAAACTCGAAACTCGATTTCCTCCTCGATATCCTCCGAAAACATATTCTCGCTCGGAGCTCGCCTGCAATCCGCGCGCGCTTCTCTCTCTCTCCTCCTTGCATAAAGCAAAGAAGGGAAGGGGTAAAAATCCGCGTCGCCTCGAGAAAATCACGATTCCGGTGAGCGCGAGCGCAGCGACAAGACGCCAGGGAATTGCGACTTGCCGCGCGCTTAGCGCGGATTCCTCGACCGAGACGTTTCTTGCATAACTTTGTCCGCGCCTCGCTCCTCGCCTCGTCCGTGCGGGCGACAATTGCTCTGCCCTCGCCCCTCCCGCGGGGAATCGAATTCTTGCGCTAACTACGATAATCCCGTTAGCCGGCTGCAGAAAGACAGAGAGAGAGAGAGAGAGAGAGGAATAAGGAAAGTAAGTAGAGCCCGAAAAAGACGCTTAGCTCGCACGAGTGACGCTCGAGCTTCTTGCGTAATGATTCGCGCTTTATTAATTTTTTCTCGGCGCGAAAAGTTGTCGGCGTAATAATTGTGCCCGAGCTGGCTTGATTTGAGAAACGGGCGATGGGAATTCTTCAGGACAACGGCGTGCTTCGATGTCATTGTTTGAAAGAGTCATTATTGAAATCTAATTATAAAATATTGCTGTACACGCGAGCTGCCTGTGTATACCAGAAATTCGAATGAAGAGGAAAATCAGCCAACCGAGAACATACTACCACTGCGCTAAAAATCTAAGTACTTTAGAAAAAAAAGAAAAAAAAATAGACAAAATGAAAAGCAGGAACGTCCTTTTAACGTTGGCCATCCGTTCGGCATTGCGCGCAGAGTCGCGCGCATTGTTCCGACACCAGAGAAAGAGCCCTTTCGAAAATGAAAAAAAAAAAAGCGTAAATTCGACGTTACAGGGAAAAAAAGGGCGCAGCTCTGCAATTTTCGTTCCCTCGCAAAAAGCACGAAACAAACGCCGAAAAAAAGCGCGCGCCTTTCGAAAAATGAAAGAAAGGCAGACGAAAAACAGGCTCGCGCGATATTATACGGCGCGTCAACGCTCGCCGAGCACAAATCATTTTTGCAGCTCGCGCGCCAGCGTATCGGGGGTAGGTATACGGCGAAAGTCGAGGTATTTAATGCCGGGATGCTTTGGCAATTCTACGGCATACCATCAGCGAAACGCTGCCGGGGATGCGGCTGCATATTCGCAAGTGGACGCGCGTTCGCGCGCTGAGTGCAGCTATGCACAGTGAGAGCGGGCGAACGAGAGAAGAGAGAGAGAGAGAGAGAGGCAGAACGATCGCGCGAGAGCTCGTATCGCAAATGAAATCACGTATTCGCTTGTGGAACATGGAAACCAGTCAGCGCTACTACCAGCTCTCTCTCTCTCTCTCTCTCTCTCTCTCTCTCTCACACATACACACACACGCGCGCGCGCTTATACTATACCCCTCGTAGCCACTGTGCAGCCAAAACCCTGGCACTCGGGTGTGTACCGCGCGGATCGGCCGATGCTCGCTCGCGCTTTCACGCGAGATGGACCGATAGAGAGAAAGATAGAGAGAGAGAGAGAAAGAGAGAGAGAGAGAGAGAGTATAGAGATGTGGGATATTCCAGCGGCAGCGAGATTCCGTGCATGTGTATTGTGTGTGTGCTTAGCCATAGAGCGACAGAAAGAGAGAGAGAGAGATAGAGGGGGGAAGAGGCGACGAAGTGGCTATGTATAGAGGGAAAAAGGGAGGACGAGATAAAAGAGTGCGATAAATTGGAGAGGGTGGGAGGGAGAGAGTGGTAGTGATATCTCGCTATGTTGATTGATTTGTTAATCCTGGTGTTTGTAATCCGAGCGACGAGAATTCGAGATTATGCTCTGCGAAAATGTTGCAGCTATTCTTGCGTGCGTTTGTTTAAATCATTATTCTGAAAGCTACCGTATAAATGAAAATATTATAAAAATCATTAACTCCCTTTCTATAAAATTATTTTCATTAGAATTATTCTATTCATATCTATTGGATACATATTGCGCAGGTTCAATCGTATCAGATGAAAGTGGAATCTGAAATAAATGATGTTTACTTTATTAATCGTACATTAATTACATTAAAATATTTTTTTCAACTGAGACATGAAATAGGCCTTTTTTCATACCTAAAAGTAGCGTAGAAAATCGAGCATTTCGAGCACGTTTGTAAAAAGTTTGAAAAAATATTCATTTAGCTGGGAAAAAAGTGAGGCGGGGAAAAATGACTACTTTTTTCCCCGCTTCTCAAAAAGGTAGGAAATAAGCTCAGGACCCATTTTTTTAGGTTTAACCTTTGTTCATACTAGTCACAAGTGCGTAACTACGCATGCCCGAGTTTCGATTAAAATCGACATAAGAAAAGGTGCAAATATTTGAACTGTACGATTAAAAGTGAAGATAAAAATAGAAAAATTTTCAACTACATTGTACACGACTCGACATACGCGATCACCTACCCAACTTCCACGCATAATAAAGGCCCTATCATGCCTTTGTTGAAAAAAATACGGCGTGTAATACGGGAAGAAAAGGTATTTCAGACTCGGCCTTCGGCGCCCTCGACTTCGACTCGTGCTGAATACCTCACCCTCGCAAAAAATAGCTCATTTTTTCCCCTAGTTGCACAATGTACTATATCAGACGTCTAACGCATAATTATTATTTATTTATTCAGATATTTTCTGAGGCTTTCCAGTCTAATTTGTTATTAATTTAAAATTAAATGTTATATTCTATTTTATATGATAATTTTACGCAGATAATATATGCGAATTTGAATTACAAGTATTCCTTGAAATATGCTTTTGCGTGATCGCATTTATCAACTACGTCATTATCTTAATTTTAATTATTTAAATTTTATGAAAATTCTATAAATATGCGAATATAAAGTCGCAGAGTCTTCATAATATAAAATCAATTCTGAGTCTGATTGCAAAAATAAGTACAAAAAGCTCGTTGCAAAAGTTTAGCAGAATGAAGAGATAAGAAAAAACGGCGAAAGAAACCAGTGGTAAATGAAGAAACAAGAGCAAGAAAATCGAGATTGAGCGAGCTAGTTCGTTGAAGCTAAAATCAATTGCAATCAAGCCCGGCGTATAAATCAAATCGTTCCCGGAAGATCGAGGAGCTCCGTATTAGAAGGGAACGTTAAATAAGGGATGAGAAAAACAGAAAGACTGCACACAGGGCCGAAAAAGACCGAAGAGAGCGGATAGGTCGAGAAACAGAGCGGGGCGGAAAAAGAGAGAAAGAAGTTGATGGGGTTTAATGAGCCTGTCATGGATATTTGATTTTCCGTTGTCTTGGGAGGTTCCAGCGCCGGCGGCAATCGATATATACTGCCGGCATTTTCCGGGTTTTCCAAGTCTCGAGGCAAACACCACGAGAAATGTCGTAGTCGTCCGGGGCTGAGCAAACGAACTCGCGCGCAGGAAATTACTTTGTCGGTACTTTTTCTCTGGCTATTTTTTCGATCTCAAAGCTCAATTTTAATTGAAAATTTAAATTGACATTTAACGTCGTACGAGAAAGACCCGTTTCTAATTAAATGCTGTGCACTTCATCAATGAGCTTTTTCAATTGTATCGTGTCAGGAAATATGCCAAAAGCGCAGTGCTTGTTAGTCGGTCCGCTCTATACGTGCGATGTTTTTAACGAATCTAATCCGAATAACCATTGCGAAATATATCAATCGAGCCGAATTTGCATCTGTTAGTCAATGGCAAAGCTGAAACAAAATGCAATTGAAGTTCATTAAATAAATTGGCAAGCGTTTGTATGCATAAACGTAATATATTCAAATATACCGTTCGACTGTCTAGTTTGTTAAAGTGAATAGCGTAATATTACATTATAAATAGGATAATAGAAACTTTATAGATTATATAATGAGCAGCATCATTGAACCATATTTCCTACTCATCCAAAAACTTTCTATTTAAAACTTGCTCCATAACATATCCTTCCAAAATAATTAGCTTGAGGAGGTTAGATAGATCTCCCGCGCGGGTGAGGAAAGGGGAATCCCCCCGCACCTCCTCGCGCAGCCAACAAGCTAGTGTCTTTATTTACGTTTTCGCTTAGTACTCGGAATCCGTGTTCTCATTCGTTCTAAAATTTTGCATACGCGATCTTTAATACTTCTCCAATATTTTGCATAGTTTTTTATTTTTTTCTTATCATTCTTAAACAATCGCACTCTAAGTTTATTGTAGGTTAAACTCTAGGTTTAATGTAGGATTGAATCAAACTTTGAAGTCAATTATCTTTAAATCAGTAATGGCTAATGCTTTCAAATTTTACATGCCATCGTAAACTTTATAGAAGAATGACATATTAAATTTTCATAAATATCTTAACATTTTTTTACTTCACTATCGAACATCCTTAAATCGCCAAACTTACAATGTTAAATAGAATGACATATAATTAAGGATTCGCGTATTCAGAATCTTTAATCCTAGTATTTATAGTTAAAATGGGTAAACGAAAATAATAAAATTTTTACTAAAATTCTTAAATAAAAAACATTTTGCCATCTGATAAAATAAACGAGAAAAATTAACTGTAATGAACTGTAAATATTGCCATAATATACGATAAATATTACCCTATGTACTGAATGGTAAAAATCATTATAATTTACGATACAATTTCCCGTACCAAAACTTAAACATGACGATTAATCACATTAATTTTTCCATTCATCAGGGTAGTTTTAAGTAACTTTTTACGTATTTAAAAACTTTACCTATATTACATAAATATAAATATTTGTATTTGACTCTGAAATGCCTGAACCATACAGCTGTCCTTTTAAATATTTTTTTTTTCATTTTTTTCCCTATTTTTCGAGGATTGGAAGTTTTAGACAAGCATATTTTTTATTGCTCCTATATGCTTAATATAGTTATTTTTAAGACCCTAAATATTATATTAACTATTAATTAAAAACTAAAATTTTTTGGAAATTTTACAAGCATTATGAACTGTGTCTTAATTGCAAAGAACTGCGTCTTTAATCATGTTCAAAATCGTACTTCTTAATTCGCTTGGTAAATCCTAGGTTGGCTCTGCGGCCACTTTGGAAAGCTCGATTAGTAGGTCTAAAATATCAGAATACATAGTGAAAATAGAAACGAACGCCGAAAAAGTGGTTCGAGACACAAAATTCATCTACCGAACTCTTATTCCATCTCTTCAAGAATTTCAATCACATTGGCACCTTCTCTTCATTTTCACTATATACCCCGATACTTTCGAGAGTAGCTCTCAGCCCGGGGAATTCGACTTTATCGTCTCGAATCCCTCCTAATCAGCGTCCTCATAAAACAACCTCAACTACGCTCCGCGTCCTCCCGCTCGCGCAACAACCCCTTAACGCCTGCGCGTTACACGCTATATCCGTCCCACGTATCCTCTCCTCGTTCGCGCCATTCGCAGCGATAAACCCGAATCCCCTAACTCAGCCTGAGCTTCAGCCTCAGCCGCGTTACACCAGTGACACGCGAGAAGGAAGGAACTCGCGCCGCCTCCAGCCTCGGCTGAGAGAAGAGCGAGGGTACAGTTCTAATGTGCCGCAACGCGTTTAAGGCAGAGCCCTATATACATATACATATAGATATATATACACACGCATGTGTGTGTGTGTAAGTACGCGGATATAGAGAGCCGTGGCACATGTGCGGCCTGCCTGCCAGCGCTAGCAGCCGCCGAGCGCGCTTCGAAACTCGGTAATGCAGTTTTCATCGAGAAAGTTGGGCGCTGCTGCTGCTGCCGAGTGTAGTTCTGCGCGAGGCTGTATGTATATATATATATATATGTATAACCAGGGCGAGTTGCGCACTGTGTGCCTTGAGGAAGGAAGGAAGGAAGGAAGGAAGGAAGAACTAGTGCTCGAGTAGCTAATGCGCGTTCTGTGTCTCTCTCTCTCTCTCGCTCTCTTGCTCTTGCTGCGGCAGGGCGGCTGCATCTCTCGTCTGTGCCTTCGGAGCACGGGGTTTGTAATCTTAGCGCGGATATTATTGAGAAGTATTAGCGGTTTATATTTTTGGGTTGATGGTGTGGATCTGAGCTTAACTCCTTTGATGGATGCTCTTGTAAAAGCGTAATGTGATTAGCTTCGGTCTGCGGTATTATGACCCTTGATGAACTTTCGAATTGTGTTACGAACAGAAGTAATGATAATTATTGTAAAGTAAAATTGACGACGAATATAATAATGTTAAATTGATAATAAATGAATATGTAATGTAAAACTGCTGAAAAGCAATAAAGAGAACCAAAAGGAATCGACTACGCGTAAAGGTTGAGCATGTGTTTTTGTGTCAAGTGCATTTTCCCGAAAGAAAGTCGTAAAAAAGGGCCAGCGTTGGCGCTCTCGACAACAAGGCAGTGTAGTTTTGACTCTCGCAAGGTTCAGATCGTGTGACTAGTAGGAAAAGCATCGGCTTTTGGCGTAAATGCGTCACAGGAATATTTCGGTTAGACATTTAAATAAATATAATTTTGAAAGTTTAAACTGTGATTGAATTATTTATTCCTCCTCGCGTGACAACGGCTTTGCGCCGTAACAAATTGATTGGCACATAGTATCAGTTTATTTGTTGACCCGCACGCACCTCAGATTTGAATCTTGAAGAATCGTCAAGTTGAGAATCGCTATTGTTGAGTATAGTTCACAGTACAAGATGCGAACCGTCATTTTATCGATTTCTTACATTTATTTTTACTATATGTACCTGTATGCCTGACGGCAGCTTGACTATCACCACTCAAACAAATTTAATTAATTAACTCAGTTGTACACACGAATTTTTACCTATTCCCTTGCATAAACATACTTTTCGCGCTGTACAAACAGCGTACCTACCTCTCAATCTCCTAACAAGCAGCAATCTCGCGCGGAGTGCGGAAAGCTCGAGCAGCGCCGGCTCCTTTCTTCCAACGAGCAGCGCCTCTTTACGCGCACAATGCTCCTCAAAATATATTCAACGCCGTGCTCAACTTATTATCCCCCGCGCGTGTCTCTGTGTATCTCAAACTGTCGTAATGTACTCACCAAGTCGCGCGCGCGCACGTGGCTCGCGAAACTGCAGCGCAGTCGAGAGTCGAGTCGCAGGTGTCGCGCCTCGCCTGCGAAATGTCGCACCCAGATCGGATGAGTAAATTCAAAGCCCCGTGCACAGCTCGAGCCGTAACGGCGTTTCTCTCTTTGCGCACTGCCTACGCTGCGTCTCGCTTCGGCGTGCGAGCAATTGGATTAGTTTATGAAAAATATTTTATTGTAACGCGCGTTATTCGACCGTTGAGAAAGGTCGCTTAGTCTGCTAAATAAACATATTATATGTGATTCATTAAAATATTTCCTTGTATGACTGTTATGGATTGGCATAGTATGTATATATTTGTAATATAAATAACCCTTTTCTTATATTTATAAAAGTATTTTTACGCGTAAACTGTTTTGTATGAATATTTGTAAAATGTTGTAGAATATATTAGAAACAATTCGAATATAGGCTATGAAGTGATGTTTTATGTTGAAATAAACAAATGCGTAGAGTTGCGGAACAATTTCGGCTGTTTGTAATAATTGCGAGTTACAGATCGGCCGTTTAATTTCTTTATCGCGAAATATAGTAAAATCAAGTTAAAAGTGATACATGTTTAGTTATTTATTTTTCTTCTGCCGTAACAATCTGCTTAGTGCAGATACAATGACTTTAATATTATTTAGACGGCGGATAAGACTTACAGTGAGATTCTTTAAAATGACGCATATTCGGACAAACCTTATAGGTGCTGGATATCATTTTCGGGTATCAGAATCTACCTCCCACAGCCTGATCAAAATCCGTGACCCAGATGGAGCCGTACACTCTCCTTACTAAATCTCGTATAAGAGTACAACAACTATATATTTTATTTGTTGTCTACCGCCAGCATTACGTCTCACTAGTCTGACACTCCATGCACTAACATAACAGTCAAGCTACGTGCATCAGCAATAAGAAAATATTCAGTACATCCGCGGAATCTTGTTTTAAAGAAATACCTATACAAGTGTATCCATACACTGTATACGACACGCCTCTGTCGATTCGATGCGATCTCATTTAGTTTTCACTCGGCCCCCCGTCGACTGAGCACAAAACGATTGTAAAATTAAAAGCTACAAGCCCCGTAGCGAGCGCGTAACTGCAAATTTATGTATAACACGCGCGTGTGCGCGAGCTCCTCTATATGCGCGAACTCGTGTACAACACGCCTGTCCATTTTCCACTCGCGCGTACGTGTCGCTTCGAGTGCAGTGTGCAGTGCGCGCAACACACAATATCTCTTTTTCCGCCTTTTCATTGTACGTGTGTGTGTGTTTTGGGCTCGATCGTCGAAAACGACCGTTGGCCGAAATAAACGAGCAGAGTTCTAGTTCTGGTTGTTGCATTTTTGTCACAAGTAGTACTGCTCGTTTTCGAGTAGACAAAATTAAGTGCGGCGTTTATTTAATTGCCAAGAATCGTATGAATAATGTTAAATGTACTCTAGTGTCATAAAAGATTAATTAATATTATTGACGAAACTACTTTATGATTGGTTGAAAGTGGTCATAGTCAATAAATGGATGAAAAATTCAATGTTTCAACAATGATTATATTGATTGAAATTTCTATTAAGTAATATAATTTATTAGAATATCACAGAAAGTAATTAATGCATGTTTGTATCGTTTAAATATATCTCAATAAAGTTATGAATCTTTGTACATAATTTATAGAAATGTCGGTGTAAAACAATCGATGCATTTATAGTTTCTAAGTATAAAGTGGATGCAGGTAATGTGGCCACTATATGAGACCTCGCTTTATGAGTTATTTTAGAGTGCCGTAACTCCTATAGTATATGTGTTGTATCAAAAGATGTTGAGGCGCAAGGTGATCCAGCCACGAGCACCCTCTAGTTACAAGATAGTGTCATGTTTACGCGCGAAAGCATCAAAGCACTGATTTTTTTACGGACATTAAGATGCATTTATTACTTTTTCCCACAGACTGCATTTTCAATGCAAAAATTGTAACTTTCGTTAACACTTATTGGATGGTAGAGTAACAAGGTAAAAGGCAATCGACGCAGTTAGAAACGGCGGTTTTTCCTCTAAAATTTCTAGGCATACTAATCCCTAAAATATCGATACCAAGGCGTACGTTACGGCACCATGTAGTTGAATAACATAAAAAGGAAATCTCTGCTAGACTAGTCTTGATTTTTTTAAGCTCTTACTATATGACTTTACCATCAAAACTGCTAGGTGACCACCACTGTTACCAGCACTGTTGATAAAATGGCACATTATTAACTGTTTAAAACTTTTTCAATTATAATTTAGAGAGTCAATTTTTTTGCAGAGAAACTCATAAGGTATTAAAGGTTATAGAATTAAAGGTTCAATCAAGAAGTCCCAATAGTTTTCCAAGCTCCAAAGCCCTATATATATATTTACTGGTAACCGAAAGTTTCTTAAGGTGACTACATTACCGGCACCCACCTATATATATCAGAATAAAGGGATACAATACATTGTAAACATGAGTTCATGATTTTCCTCGAGCCTGGAATAAAATCTATTATCGATTATTAGCCTCTTGAAGAGCCATTTGGTCTTTTACCTACCTTTCTTTTCATTTTTTCAAATACGGGTCAATTAAGCTCCGTGGTTCTTCGGTGGTTGGGGTGTACTTGGACAGAAAAGGCATTGAGTTCGACTAATTGTGCATTTATTGGGCTAATGAGAGAGATGTGTGCGCAGTGTCTCTGCTCGTGTCGAACTGGCCCGAGATGCGCTGGTTGTGCGCTGCGAATACGACTCGCAAGATAAGCGCTGGACTCATAATCGCTGGACATAATAGGATTCCTATGCTCAGCGAGTACGGATGCGCTGTCCCGCGTCCGTAACACTACGCATGTTTTCGTATTTACATTTAATTAACATTATAATAACTAACATTTAAATAAATAAGCTTTATAATTATCAACAATAATTTTCATTTGTTTGTACTTTTGTTTATACATTCGTTACTGTTAATAACCATAATATAACAGAAAAGCCTGTTATTTTTATTAAATTAAATTTGGCTTCCTATAAATGCAAAGAGCTAAAGTGCTGAAAACGATTACAATAACATAGAGTAATATACGGCAACATATAATTATTTTATGATCATACATAAAGTTATTAATGTTAATTTATGTTTTTATGATATTTATACACACATACATACATATATATGAAATAAAATAGCTCTCGGTATTTCGCGCGGGAGCTACGGTTATAATTGACAGAGGCTGAAACGAAGCTTCGACAAATAGACTAGACGATACACCCACATACATACGTATACACACACACACGCACACACACATACTCAGATGATACACACCAAAAGCGAGCCGCATTAGCCCGTTACCCCGGGACTTTTCGAGCTCAGTGCTCTAACTTTACCTCTTGTTTGCACGGCGTCTATACCGTGGACACATGTGTACACTCCTGTCCCACTCGAGAACGGTAATTTTTTTCATTCGCCGCCGCGTTATTAATCCGCCGCCGCGGCTTCATTGAAAGAGAGGGACGCACAAGAGAGCTTTGAAGTGTACGTAGCTGCATTTCGTTCTCGACTCGCGGGCAAAGCGCATAATTTAAACTCGCGAGAGAGAGAGAGAGAGAGAGAGAGATAGAGAGAGAGGTGTCGGATCGTACGAGTGTAACGCACGCACGCCGCGTAACTTTTGCCGTCGGTCCGGAGCGCGTGCACGGGCCGCGTTTTAATCTCGACGCGAGCCGCGCACGAGCGGAGCCTCGGAGTTTTAGATTAGTTTATTCGTATGTACCGGGCGCGTATTCACGCTGGCCTCTTATGGACGTATGCCGCGCTCGCGATGAGGGCTAGTAGAGTGGCTGCAGTTAGAATGGCTGTGTGCACACACGCCGTTCAAGCCGAAAAAGGGACACTCGAGACTCGGCGTATTATGTATTAAGCGGGGTTATGCGATAGTGATACTGTGGGGTGGGGATTCAATAAGGGTATCATTGTGGAGGATGATCATTTGAGAGTAGCTTTGTATGGCTAAACTTTTATTCGAAGTTGAATACTTGCTTTTTTAACGTTAAATGCTCGTTTCTCGAGTTTACTAAAAGTATGAACTGTATAATTTATACAATATAAAACTGATACGAGTAAGAAGATTCCATAAAATATTAAGCATTTAGGCAACCATGACTATTTTCATAAAGTAGAAAACGTGAATATAAAAGTGATTTTTGTTCTCTCTCTTTTACTACTGAATGACTGATAAAAGCTTGATTTTTTCACTTATTTTGTTAAATTTGATTCTTCTTTTTAATATTTCCTTCATCTCCCTGGAATAATTTTCTTTTTCATTTTCATATTTTGACTTGCTCTAAACAAGACAGTTACTTCTGCACGCTCCCGTAATACGTACTACACATTCGCGAGCATCCTTCTTTATACGGAGATAATTTTATGATAAAAATTATTGTAAAAATTAGAAGAGTAATTTGCCCGCATGAACAATAAAAATTCACATTAATCGTCATAATTTCGTACCGTTCAGTAGAATAAATTTTATCTCAAGATTATGGCAACAGTAACCGGTTCATCGCGTTAATGCCATTTATTAAAAAATTCTCTGTTTACACATTCGTAAGATATTAGTTCACGATTTGACACATAAACTATCAATAAAAGCGATAAAAACTATGTTCACAAGTGTAAAACCATAAAATTTTAATCGATTATTTTTTTAACATATTGCTAAAAAAATCGTTACAATGGATATTACAATCCTTTCTACCCCGCGTGATCCAAACTATGTCAATATTCCGTTTTACGGCGCGAGTCGCGCAAATTTTCCCAATAAAACTCTGCGACATTTGCTCCCGAACTCCTCGAATCACGTACACCGTACGTCCTACACATCCACCCGCCACGCACAAGCGAACAAATGCACGCCGCGCACCAATCGCTAAAAGAAGACCTGTAAAAGCAAAAACACACACACTGCGAGCACCCACGTTGCAAGGATACAAGCGATCGAAGTATATAAAACTCTTTCGAAACGGGCAAAGTTCCACCGCGGCGACGAAACGAAAGACCCGCGACACGCGGCGCGAGCGAAATCTCGCTTGGCTTTGTATAAACCGCACCGGCCGACGAATCCGCTGAGTCCGCGGGCAGTTTTAATATAGGTGCAAGCGGCGCCGCGGCCCCGCGGTCAGCCCCCCCCCCGGCTTCGTTATCGCCCGGACGCCTTCATAACGCTCCGTGCCATTGTCCGCCTGGTTTCCCTCGCTCTGCACTCTTCCTCTCCGTCGTTCTCCCTCGGCTCTCGCGGCGCGACGTTGCTCCTGATTTCTCCGGGCTATTACCTACCGGGACCCGCGAGCTCGTCGCTGGGCCTCGCGGGACTCGAGCACCCGCGCGCGTGCAGCTGAATATTTCAATTGCCGTCCGCGCTGACGTCTGAAAGCTCTCTCTCTCTCTCTCTCTCTGTCTCTCTTTCTCTTGGATATACTCGCGAGGGAGTAAGGACAGCTGCGGGAGACTTTCGATTCGCAGGAGCTAGCCGGTACAGCTGCGGACGACGAGGAAAATGTAGGGGGGGTAAACGCGCGCGTTAATAATTGAGGAGCGCCGCGATGAAAGAAGCGGAAAATGGAAAACGGAACTGCGTTGGTATGCTCGCTTCCGCCTCCTTTTCTTTTTACACACGTCGCAATAAAGCTTATGCATATATATATGTATATATATACACGTCGAGAGTACAAAGCTTCGAGTACAGAGTTGTAAAACTTTACTGCAATAATATCTCCCTCCCTCTCGCAGTCGCGCTTGTTAAAAAAATATCGCGGGCTGCAGCCTTAAAAAAAAACGACTGAAAAAGGCTGTAACGTTTTATTAACACTCGCAGTCGTAAAATTTTACCTCGTAAAGTCAAACATCGATTTTGTGTGTGACACTCTCACTGTCTCTCTCTCTCTCTCTCTCTCTCTCTCTCTCATACCCACTCTGTCTTTCACTCTAGTTTTTTTTATTTTTCTTTATTTTTGAAGCAAGCTCGCAGCGCATTGCCGCCGTCGTTCTTACGGGCGGCAGCGGGGAAACCTCGGCGCGCGAGCTTGTGCAAACGAGGCTCTTTCAATCCTTCTCCCTGGATGCTTCCCTCCGCTTTCGCTGTTGTATGCGCCCGGAGAAGGAGGTATAGACGGGGAAAAAGACACGCGCACGCACACGATGGCGCGCACACACGTACATTGCACTTGTCGCGCTTTTAATTTGTCGCTTCTTGAGGGGGCTGTGTATATATACGCGCAGACGTATAGTAGACCTCGAGCAGCAGCGGCGGCGGCGGCAGCAGCAGCTTTTGCGGCAAGAGCAGTATTTTGCTCAAAGGATTTTGCTTTATATAAAGAGGGTGAAGTGCGATAAGAAGATCATTTTTATTTTGGACTTGTATTAATTTATTTAGGTAGCGAGAAAGATTTGTTAAAGTCTAATATCGTAAAGTGGAAAGTGCAATATTAATTCAATATTGTAAAGTTCTTTTGGAGCGTAATGCGGCCTTTTGAAGATTACGTGGATACTACAGGTAGTTGATGTACAATTTATTATTCAATTTTCATACTACGGCAGCCATTTTGTAAAATCCTTTGATAGCCATATCAGTCATATTCATATTTATGTTTTAAGTGATTCATCTAGTAGGTGCATACAAGTATATGTAGGTGTGTACAAGAATCAACACAGCACACGACAAGAAAATTCACACATCTAAACATTGATTCACTATTAAGCTGTACAAGTATGTATATATTTATATGTATAAGGCTCTCGCCGATGCACAAAAGATACACTTCCGTGTCAACGCACCTAATGGGCCGAGCATATATGTACAAACGACAGGTAGGTGGCAATTTGCGTATCAGCGAGCGCGCGTTCGTCGACAAACATTAGACAAGAAAACTAAACAAAAGAAAACTAGGAAATAAAGTCAGATAAGAGAGGAAAAATTAAAATAAACAAGAGGAGATGCGATCTAATCGCTAGAGAACAAATTTGCTTGGTCAAACATTGCTGCTATTTATATATATATAAAAGGATTGTTCAGTTGCAGTATACTTAAGTCAAACATATGGGACATTTAGGGAGGCTTACATTTATAATATATATATAGGCATATGTATATATATATATATTTACGTTTATGATATACACATAATGTACAGTATATAGGGTATATATATCGTATCAGTAATAAGTCATTGTTATGCATGTGAATATAACTGTCGTTGATATCACAAATCATAGTATCAGTATTTTTGGATTTTGATTAAGGAATTTTTTTTGTTTTAAGACTTGGTTCTGATTTGAATATTATGGTGAGGTGATTATTGGCCGTGAGATGAGTTTTGTTGGAAATGTTGAAAAGTGAAGGAATGATATGATGAGAAAAAAGTGATAAACATAATGTAATATAATTAAACATAATTAAAACTATAATTGATAAATCTTAAATTAAGAATAACAGTAATCGTATTAATAATCATAATATAGTAGTAAGTTATAGTAGTTAGTTATAGAGTCAATAATAGTAGTAGACAATCAGTAAAAGTATATCGTTATAGACATATATTTGTTGGGCTGGTGGTATATAGACGAGCGATACTAGGCGTTTTTTAAATAAATCTGTGAGGTTTACTTGTTAGGTTTGAATATAAGACACGTAAGTGAGGTAGTTTCTCTGTATATATATAGATATAATATACATAAGACGTATGTATGCATATATGCCAAAAGCACATATATGTACGCATACGCTTGAAAAAAGTAGCTAGCAGATAATAATAATCTGTTTTAGGTATATGTATATATATAAAAAATATTAATGTGGCAAGAATAAGAAAAAAAGCGTAAGGAGAGAATATATACGGACGAAGAGAAAAAAGGCTACAGACTAATCCTAATTTTTGCAAACCAAACAAACGAACCAACCTCCTCGGAAAGGCCTAGTCGAAAATGTTCGCGGGACCCCTGTAACAAAAACATATATAAATCATAAGAAATCATAGGACAACATAAAATAATAAAATAAACTATTAATGGAAGCGCTTTTCGTCTCGTCTATTTTGTTCGTTTATTATTGATTTTGCACGCGGCTTTTAAGGACTGGAAGAGCTGCGCATTCGTCGATTTTTACGCGCGCACCTTCTGAAACTCACTAAATTGGAGCTTTTTATTTTTGTCAAAGTAAAGGGTGGCTGTTAATAAATCAAGTAATTCATAATAAAATCATACGAAAAAAGTATTGGTAACTAAATAAAGATCAAATAAATATTATAAAAATAACTAAAATATAATAAAATGAATGTACAGTTTTTAATGTATAACATAATAATACTGATGATAATTAATTTCAAACTGCACTCAAACTTTTATAGTTTAAAGTATAGCTATGCAGTTCAGTTATGATTAATTTAATTTTCCTATACATAACTTGGTTATTATAGGTGTAACATATATAGATACTAGAGGTGGAATTTCATTAATTTATCGTCGACAAAGCATAATCAGTTTTGCGAACTAAAATAAAATGCAATATTCTTTAATTAAATAAAATTTTAATAAATGTTTTATTTGATTAAAGAAATACAAAACTGTGTATTTATTTAATACTAATACAGTGGGTTTTAAAAATTTTGTAAAAAAAAAATTGGGAATACATAAAGATTACAAATGATGGAAATTATTACTAAAATTTTAAATTTAAACGTAGGTACAAGGCAAGGTTATTGTATTAAAAAAACTGGTTATGATAAATAATTGTTCTTAAAACGAGATACATATTCAAAATATAAAATGTTGGTATAATAAAATTAGCCCAGCAGTTGTCTGTGAATATTGCAGAAAGTCATATATTTTTCAACTGCCTGAAAAATAAAAACAAACTTTATATAATAAGGCATCGATGTAAACATTTTTAACAAAATACTAGTTTCAATAAACCCATATATATATAAAATAATTCAATAATAAAATGTCATTTATCTAAAATTCTGTTCTCTATTGAGCATAAATACTTATAAAAACAGAATCATAAATATTTACTAGAAGTAGTTTTATTGTACTACTTTTAATTTAAAATGACAGACTCTCTCTCTCTCTCTTATACTTCCCAACAGTCTGTCAGCGCAAAAAGGTATGCGCATCGCGCAGATATTACATGTGCGGTAAGCGCGTGCGACAATTATTATCTTACGCCCTCCGGGGAGGATGTCTGACATAATATCTGTACTCCCGCTCACACGCATACACAGAATCACGCTGCATTCACATATCCACTCATCACACACACACATCCACCCTCACAGCGTAGGAAGGTATTTATTTTGATCGTGTCATTCGCATTAAACTGCGCTCGCCGCGGCCTGCCTCCCCCGATAAATCTGCCCGTTCTCGTCTCTCGTGTTTTAGCGCCGAGGCGCGCCCCCTCTTTCTCTCTCTCTCTCTCTCTGCCTCTTTCTCGGCCGGTCCTTCTGCGTTTAGCTTCCACGTGAAACACATAAATTCACCGGGAGAGCTCGCCTTCTCTCTCACTATATATATATAATGCACGTCCACGGTTTCTGCGGCTATGTGCCTGCGCTGCAGCAGCAGCAGCAGAGATCGGAAAATCGAGCCTGAAAAAGGACGAGCGGAATCGATAAATTTCGAGACTCGAGAGGCTACACTGCCACTGCTGCTGCTGCTACCCTGTAGAGGCCGCAACTCGAGATCTTTTGGTGTTCCTTGTCTCGATTTCTCTCCCTCTCGGTGCAGGCTCGTGCTTGCCAGCTCGTTTACTCTCGAATATTTTAGCGCTCGCGATATGGGATCTGCGTCTGCGAAGTCTGCCCGCGAGAGACGCGGCTGTATCGGAAAGTTTATTATGAGCGCGATCGGAGCGGAAAGTACCGAGTCGATTATTGATTTCGCGTTGTAATAATAGGTGCAGCGCTGCAGCCGTTGCCGCCGTTGCTGCCTCGATGATTAACAGTTTCTTTTAGCGCGTAATGGCGTTATAACGTTAGCCCATTAACGCCTGAAACGAAGTTTATAGAGGTATAATGGCGGAATAAATGCTGTTTGTAACAGTTTTTGGAACTGCCGTGCAGTTATTTTGCGATTGGGTAATAATATTTTGATTGTTAAATTCATACTGTTAAAGTAATTTTATTTTTTATCATTCAAGCGTATAAGTCACCAGTGTTTATCTCTGAATTCTCCACCCTCCATTTTTTTTATAATTAAAAGTATGGTAATTGGAACATCTGTAATATATCTTTTATTTCACGCAAAGTTTTCCAGTAATAAAAATTGTTTATCGAAAATATGAGCAAGTTTCACAATACTGGCCAGAAACGGACAAGAGAACTCCATTTCATTTTCTACCAGGGTATACATATATTTAGTTTGAATATTGATATTTCCTAAGAACAATAGCTACAAGTAAATTGGACTAGTGTAATTATAATCTCAATGATATCGTTATTGTACTTGAAAGGACAATGCGCAATTGACATGATCCAATTAGAAATTAGAACCCAAAAATAAATTACTTCTGACTTAAGTATAATCAGAGTACAATTTCTTAAATTAGATTTTGCTCTTAAAGAATAAATTGAATAGCATGAAGATCTAACTAGAAAAGGAATTCCCTTCAATTTTCGTTCAGTTAATTTTAAATCGTATAGAAGATGAAAAAATAAACTCTTGCCAACGAAAACTATGAATAAAACGACGATTTTCTTGTCAATCGATCAATCATTAATCTCAATTTCTCATTCTACAAGAATAATTTATGACTTAAGTATAATCAGAGTAAAATTTATCAAAATAGACTTTGTTCATAAAGACGCAATTTAATTGTACGAAGATCGAGCTAAAAATAAGGAATTCCCTCCAATTTTTGTTCAATTAATTTTAATTCGTATCGAAGATAAAATAGATTCAAGCCAACAAAAACTAAGAATAAAACTACTTTTATTCCGGCTGTCGATCAACAATCAATCTCAACTTCTACTTCTTTTCTCCGTCAACTACCTGTATTGGCAGATCACTGGAATCCTTAACTTTAAAAAAAAACTCTCTAGAACGGCTGCTTTTTAGCTATCTGATGAGACGAATCCTTATATCAAGGGTTCAACGATTCTCAATTCTCGCACTTTTATTATGAGATTGGGATAAACACTATTCAACGCATTTCTGAAACACATAAATTTGGTTGCCGCACACCCCATGTGTATAATACGTAATTTTTTAGACGTGTATATGTTAAATGTTAAAAATCAAGCAGAAAGTATTGCAGTATCCCATTTAGATCACCCTATAGTAAATAACATTTGCTCCATCTTTACCAAAATTTTACACCATATTCTTTGTAACTGATAAAAATAATTGAAGCTCTCATAGAATGCTATAACGCTATATTAACCAGTTATAACATTTTTGAAATCTTATAATATTTACTCGAATATTTATTACTTTTGAAATTTAAACTTTCATTACTAATTATAAAAATTAAATTTTTATTACTGGTCAATCTAGCATGGTACAGCAATCAATAAGACTAATTAAATTGTTGTTTTCGGTATAAATAATATGCAAAATTTTTATAGAAATTGAATAAATGCTACTTTGTGTAGAGAGGTTCTAAATGTGATACTTCAGTATATTTTCGATGATTCTTAGGACCTAGTTTTTCGTTAGTATTTGTAAATTCTCTTATGATAGTGTTTATCCCACTCTTATAAAAGTTCGAGAATCCAATTACGAGTTAATAGACACAGATCAAACTTGATCGTTCAAGCCTTGATACAATGAAGTGCATCCTCGGGAATCTGAATAACAGCCTTTCGTATTCCTATGAAAGTCAAAGAATTCATCAATAGGAGTTTTGCCTATTGGGAAAGAAAATGACCACCGTGTCAGCGGTGGCCCTAGTAAAAATGTCCCCTCGACCACCATTGTATTATCATACAACACACATATATATATCCCGAATGTCGCACGGTTCCATTAACGACTCCATCGCACTCAGGCATCTTTACAAGAATAATACAAATAACGTGTACACACCCCGACTACGAAGCGCGACCGTGCGCGCGCTCGTACGAAAGAAACACTAGCGCGAAACTCGATTAAGCGCCGCGCGACCGACCACGACTCGCGAGTGTACAGTGCACGCGCCGTCCCGAGCGTGAAAAACTGCGCCGTTGGAGAACTCTGCCTCCCCGTCGATTCGCGCGCGCGGGCGGGGGATGAGAGATCTCCTGACGGCCTGCCGCAATGCGGATGACGAGGCGAAAAGAGAGAGAGAGAAAGAGAGCCGCAGAAAGGACGAAAAAGAAACAGGGCCGCAGAAGGCTCGCGCGGCGGGAGAGAGCGAAGCAGTTGCGCGAATGCCTCGCGGTGAAAATTCTGGGGGCGCGTTCCGTTGGCTTGAGTTTGTGAATTACCGGGGAGATTAGGCCACTCGATGTGGTTGCTCTGTACTAAGCTTTGATTGTCCATTGAAATACAAAGTAGGACGCAAGGAAAAGTTCTATTCGGACCGGTTGCAGCGCCAGAATATAGCTGGAAAACTGGCACGTGACTTTTGAGTTAATCGAAAATATGCATAGGGGGGAGGTATATTTAATTGCTGCTAACTGATTTGGTGCTATTCTTTCTTTAAGTGACATTAATAATATTGTAATGAATATGTATTATATTGACTATTTGATGAATACTAAGGATCATATATTACTTGATATATTATCAGCAAAAAATTACATTACAATAAAACTAATAAGTATGTCGTGAAAAATTATTATTTAAGTTATATAACTATTGATATCACGGAAGATTGTGAAACAAACAAAGCAATAAATCTTAATTATGACGTAAAAATTTGCAGAAATAGGTACAACCAATATTCCGTAAAATTTTTATTGAATTACATGTTATAGTTTTAGAGTTATAAAAGTTTCAAAAAACATATTGGATTTTACTGCATAAAAAATAAACGACAGCACATAAGGTAGATCTCTAGTTATTCTTTATGATTTTCAAATATTTCTGTTTCAACTTTTTCTATTAATAATAAATAGTCACTTTATCATTTTCTGTTTAGATTAAAAATAATTTAGTTTATTTGATACAGTATACATGAATGAAAAAGTTGAAAAATCTTTGGGAAACCGTTTAGTACTATAGAGGATTTTTGCAATATAATTATATTTTTATTTCTTTAGTTCTCTCGGGTTTTATTTAACCGATTTACTTTGATCTGATCCATACATTGAGTTCGTATAATTCCTTTTGTTTGTATAATCTTATAAGGGTAAAAGTGTTTATGAGAGTCATAATCACCCCCCAATGAATGGTCTAATCAAAGTTCAGAATTGGGACATAACATGATTATTGCGCATACCAAATTGAAGAATCTGATTAAAACTTTAAGAATATATTCTTTAAGGTTTTTTCAACTATAAGTTGTTCGTTTTTCTTTTTTTTTTGTCAATTTATACTTAAAAATTTATTTATAAAAATACGATTGTTAATAAAAACAGAATTATTAAGCTAAATTAAAAGAAATGGTCATGGCTCAAGTGGTAAGATACTTGCTTCATAAGACGAGATCGTTCTGAAGGCATTGGTACGAGTCCCCCGTCAGTACAATTTTTTCGGCGACAAAAACCCTTGTCGATCTGAATTTATCGGTGGCAAAGATTGAACTCGCGCTTGATTCAAGTTGAAATATTGTGCCATCAAAGTAAAAAAGCAATGCCCGTATAAAATTAATCATAAGAAACATCTACATATTTAAATTTGTTAGCTAAATGATAAATTATTGAGTCAAATAAATAGTGACAGTTGTAGTTTTTTCTAGTTTTAAAAATATTATAGAATTTTCTTGGAATTATATAAGAACGCAGTGTACCCAAAAAATACTAAATTTTACATGCACCTCATTTACATTTAAGAATGATACATTATTCTGAACGGCTTCTAATATATCAAATATTTATGCGAATGATAGCAAACATTTATGCTAAATTCTGGAAAGACACACCAAAGGCTTAGGAAAGTGTAATGACACATGCTATTAAAACACATACAAATACACGCACATATAGGCGTGCGTACGTGCACATAAACACAGACACACACATACACACACACACACACACACATATACACTCCCACATTTACACACACGCACATATACACACACCCACACATTTTTAAAACTAGTAAATTTGGATATTACATGTCATAAACCATGTTCATATGTTGAAAAGACAAATAGAAATTATCAATAGCTTAAAATTTTCTCTTTGAGAAAGCAAAACAGCAAACGTATCACATTGGGCGTAACGATATATTACCCAATGTGGCTCATTTTTGTTCTTCCTCCAAATACAAATATACGTAATAAAAAGAGAATATACATAATCTCCGAAACGTACAAATGCATATATTATTGAAATATTAACTAAGCAAAAACTAGGTATAACTATTCCGTAATATAATAGATGGCGATTAATACTTTATTTTTAAAATGCTTGATAACATTGTCAACATAGAATAACGCCTATAGTTTATATTACAGTATTTCGAGCATTGATAATTACTGGCAAAATAATACAGTGACGAATTTACTACATCATTCCTGAGACAAAATCTACTATCAACTTATATATTTTCTCTTCCGCACCATAACAATAATAATGCCACATATAGCTTCTAATAACGTCATATAATACATCACGATTCACAAGCTATAGTTACCGGCTGATTCAACATCCGGAATATCGACGGTGGTCCAGTTCGGCTGCTACCAGCCATATTGGATAACGCGGTCAGCTCACATACACGGCACAATTCATTCGAACGAAACACACGCGCCCACATTCAAGCCACCGTACGAAAAAGTGCAAAATTCGCAGCACTTTCCGCGGTCATCGGCGCGAAACTTCTATCCCCGCGAGAAAATAACAATTCACTCTTAGCCTCCCACCGCGGAAAAGTGCGGCAAATCCAACTCGCAATAATTTCGACGCAAACTCCGCGCGGTTATGCGCCGCATTTGTGCGCAGGGACGTAGGCGAGAGAAACGCGAGAACTGGAGCAAGATAGAGAGCGCGCGAGCGAGGCAAAGGGTGCGAGAAGTAGGTATGTGCGAGTGAAAGCTTCGGAGATGTTATAACACTTGGGAGCAGGTGGCGCGCAGTCCTCGTCCTCCTCGTCGTCTTATATTGCGAACTCTTGAACTCGATTGCCCCTCCTCCCCCTCCGCGGTCCATATCTGCGCGCAGAGCCGGTAAACGGCCACCCGTTTCAACTTTCCGGCTGCCGAGCCGTTTGTGCTTACCGCTCGAGACGTGATTAACAGGTAGGTTTCGCGCCGGATTGCCAATTAAGGCCGCGGAAAATAAACACCAACAGCAGCAGCAGCGGCAACAATGAAAGCCGAGTACGTGGGACGGAGTATCGCGCGATGCCCCTGTAATGAAAACATGGATTTCGGAAGCCTGCAAGTGTAGGGGCGCGCGCTAATGAATCACTTGCTTCTGGGATGCATTGGAATACAGAAATGAAGTTTGCGCGAGGTGGAGCCCTTGAAGCTCGAAAAGCTCGTTTTGACGGTGCACGCGAGAAGCTCGTTGAGGGGGGAGGAGGGGAGTAGAGAAATTTCGAGCGGTTTTTCGGGAAGTTTCGGAAGTCGTGTGTTGTTGATTTGGGGTGTGATGGGCGAATTAATTAAGGATACCGATCGTCCGAAATAAAGGATCGGAATTTTTGAAAAAATCGTTATTTGGATTGTGACGAATTATTATTCTGCACGTAACTATTTATCATGAAAAAAATGATTTATATAACAAAAAAAGTCAATTGAAACTTTTTCACATTATTTCACTCCATTTTTACGTAATTAAATGTGCATTAGAGTAAAACGCAGTTATCGAAGAAAGAATATGAAAGAAAAGAAAACAGTCAGAAGAATACCAAGGAAAGAAAAATCCCACAAACGGATATAGAACTTTCTTGTAAGTTAACATTTGACATTATTAAAAGAAATGAATATTCAGAAAAAATTAAAATCGAATAAAAAAGCTCGCGAGGCGTAAATTAATATGACGTAATAAACTATTTTTATCTATTTGATTCTATAATACACTATGTTCCATGTAGCACGTCTACTTGGCGTGATACAAACAATTTGAGTAGCATATCGTGTAGAACACTTTATTCATCTATATGTATACGAAAAGCTTGTCCCTAAAACACATACTGTCCCTCTCGCCCTTAAAAGAAACGTAGACAGCGTGTTATTCCTCCAAGCGTTCAGGAGAATCGCGAAATCCCGCATCGAAGTACCACTGCGTATCTCCCCCTACGCGAGCGTACAAACACATAATCATTTCTCGCGAGTCTGAAATATTCACGTAAACACGCTCGTTGCGCATTTCGCCATCGTCCCCCATCCTCCCGAGCGAGTCCGTAATCGGGATAATACTCGGGGCACTCTGCCGCGCCGCCCAGGTTGACACTATAAAATGGAGCGTAATCCCCGATCACTCTCTCTCTCAACTCTCCTCTATCGCTCCCTCCTTCCGCGCGTAACAGAATACTAACTAAAGATATACAAACTCGCGAAAGAAGGACGACTACGTGCATGCTCGCGATCAATTTATGATAATAAGATTATAATTTTTTGTAATTTATCTTTTGACAAACAAATAATGATAAGAAAATACACCTTTTTTGAGATATTAATTAGAAAGAAATATAGCATTTTAAAATTAATGTATTAGAATAAAGAAATTCAACAATTTATTTAGTTTGAGGAAGCTTAGTGCCAATGAATTGGCAACGGTATTTTTTTTGTTACATTGCAATTTAAAAACTAAGTTAATTCGGAGGTTACGTTAATACTGCAATAATTAATTCACACACGCTAAAAAATACCTAACTACCTATATTCTGTTCAACAACACTAAACCTTTTAGAAATTTAATAGCATATATTATATTCAAAAACTAAGATAAAATGCCCAGAACGTCCTCAAAAGTCTCCTCGAAAGCTGAGTTATGCCTCAAATTTCGGTCAAATATTTTAAAAAATAAAAATTTTCAAAATAGTTATATTTCATTTGTAATGCATGTCATTAAGAGATTTTGTGTCGTGGAATTTCTTTAAAGGAATAATATAAAAAAGTTACACGTGTTAGAACGTTAAATATTTAAAGAAAGCGTATTTGTCATTTTCAAAAAACTTTTTATTAGCAATTTTTTACCACGTCAATACCTCAGTATTTTACGATATAGGATTTTTCAGTGTAGTAATCGAAATTTCCGTAGTATTCGGCACACAGTAATTTATAACCGCAGTAATACAAACGTGAGATAAGTTTGATTTTAAAATTTGTTTATATTTTAATTAAAATCTGATTTTCATGACAACTGTTGTATTCTAATCCAATAAAACCCAATATTGATTAATCAGAAAATTAAGATGGAATTTATTCATACGCGCTTATTATTTCATTTCAAAGTCGGTTCCAACGAAGTCCGCGGTAACTGGTACATTTACCCTACAATACAGTGGTGGAGTTTTTATGGGTGCGGGGCGGGGAGGGGACTCCGCGGTGAAAGCCGAAGTTAATGCCCGTTCTCTTGCTTTCCTTTGCATTTCCAGCGTTGTTTTCCCGAGGCAGCTGTCTTCGGTACTCTGTAATTGGTGGAGATTAAATTCGAGAATGAAGAGGGAGCGCCTCTTCTTCTTCTTGTCTTACAGAGGAACATTTGGTCGACTAAGTCTGCGGATAAATATTGCGAGCGTGCTTTTTAAAGCAACCCCTTTCGTTTAAAAGGTGTTGTCTCGGAGCGGTTCGCAAGGGGCTTCGGAAAATAATGACCATTTGAGAAAAGATTTTACGCGTTCTAATGATGTCATCCAGTTTTAATTTTTCTTAGTACTTTTTAGTTTCTCGTTTTGTTTGAAAAAATGTTGGTCGGTAATTTTATTAAAGCCTTTTCCAGGCTTTTTTGTGATAAATTTCAAATAATTAATTCTTTGTTAACGTTCAATGGCCAAACGAATGTTTGAGCCACGCTTTCAGAGTACTACCCGCATGTAGATACAAATGAGTCGAAATTTTTTTGCTGTGCGCGATGTCAAACGTAATGCGAGAATGGATTTTGCACATCGAAAACATCGAGCTCACTAGCTGCATAATTAAAATCTGAATTCATGCTTTAAAATAAAACCTTTATATTTTAACTTTGAACTTTCCTATAATACGTTAAATAATTCAATTAACAATTATATAAATACTTAAAAGTGGATTATTACCTTTATTGCATTTTATAATACAAACGCATGTTATCAATGTTACTGTTACTGTTTAGAAATATAATGAAAAATAATCTATACCACATTTTTGAAAATTCAATAAATGATTTGACAATTAAAATATCATATAAAGTAAAGCAATAGTATATTGCGTATACTATTTTTCGCAACAACGGCCCGAAACACCACATTCCATTTTAGGCGCCGTGAAGGAATGTGGTACTTTCGGCCCAACGTTGAGAAAACGACAAAATAAAAATTTCAGGAAGCAGTTAATTATTTTCAAAGGTTTAATTAAATGAATAACCAGGTTCGGCTTTCGCTGGACTTCAGATATACCGATACCTAAAATGAATCATTCTCTTGAATAATCTGCTAATCATTCTCGGAATTGTAAATAGCCTTTCAAACTCGGTCAAAGCCACTTCGAGCATTTATGGAAAAGAGTACACGCCCCGCGCAAATAAACCACAGCATCGTAAAAATCATCTTTCCGACTTCTCGCTGTACGACGAAAATCTCAAGCTGCGTCATCGTCGTCGAACGAATATTTCTCAATTAAATGCGTCGCGGTCGCGCAGCGCCGAAAATAATAAAAACACGCCTTTTATATATCCAGTGAAACCGCAGTATGTGGCGCAGCCACAACAGCCGCCGCCACCGCGATGGTTTAATTAAAAGAAGAGTCGAGAGAAACCCGCAGCCATTGTAGGCGGAGAGGAAGAAGCCATCACCGCCGCTCTGGGATTTAATTATAAATCATTCCGCGGATATATAGACGCAGCTCGGTCCGGAGAAAGACTCGAACGGAGAAAAGAAATAAAGGAAGACACAGAGCTGGCCATCCTATCCCGGTGTATATAGAGAAGAGAGAAAGAGAGAGAGAGAGAAACCCATAAAGACGTCAGCGCATTGAAAAATCGAATCATCCCGAATTATTACGGACACACGTGTAACGTAGTTTAGGTTGCCCTCCTCCTCTGAGAACTCTTTTTCTCTCTCTAGCTATATACATTACATCGCGGGCTGTACTTTTATGAGGTCCGCGAATAAGATCCTCCGCGCTGACCTCCAGCTACTCCTCGACCTCCTTTCCTTCGCGCTCTCTGCGATTTTATTATTATTTTTTTCCTTTTTACCTCTCTGTCTCTCTCTCTGTTTCTCTCTCTCTCTCTCTCTCTCTTTCTCTCTCTCTCTCTCTCTCTCTCTCTCTCTCTCTCTCTCTCTCTCTCACACGCTATATATACAAGTCGCGCTGTTTCTACATTTCGCTTGTGGATGTGTGTATGGACGCGCGGGGACAATGAGGCCGTCGAGTATCGCGACGCCGACGAAGACGACGACAACGACGAGGAGGAGGACGTCGTAGTAGTCGAGACTTGTGACGGCCCCGGAATAATTACGAGCGTTGTCGCTGCCCCCGAGGCGCTCTTTCTTCAACCCTTCTCCAGACTACCGCTTCTCATCCTTCTTCTTCTTCTTCTTCTTCTTCTTCTTCTTCTTCTTCTTCTTCTTCTTCTTTTACTGCTTAGTCGTCGTTTTTCGGTGTGTGAAGTATACGTGTACGCGAAATGTCCGCGACGAAGCGTAGGGATAAAAGAAATGGTACGAAAAAAATGTACCCTGCAAGAGAATGTTATGATTGGAAAGAGTATTAACGGTTATTTTTAAGTGAGAACCTGCAGCTTAAAAAGATCTTTTGTGCTCATTTAGCCCCGTTTGTTGGGTCTAAATAGACACCCTTTTGCTTTCTCAAAGAGAATCTTTGTAACAATGACATTTTTTAAATCTTCTACTGTATTAATAAAAAAAGACTATTTTTTATTTAATAATGCAATAGTTACATTAATATTACATGAATTATAAGTACAACCATTATTAATCAAACGTAAATAAATCCCTTAAATATATATTTATACTTAAATCTGATGATAATCATCATTGTACAATTGAAAAATAAATAAATTGTGAATACAACTCATATTTTTTTGTAGTGACCTACACTAATGACCCCGCAAGCGTCGTGTACACTTTGCACAGGCTAACACTTTTTTAGTTTTAACAAAAATTAAAAATCCTTTTTTAAAACAACGTACGTAATGGCTCTAGTGAAGAGATGATTATTTTGAAAAATGAAAAATGGTATATTTGGAAGTTTCTTTAAAAGAGCCGCAGTATAACAAGTCTTATTAAAAAGTTTTGGGATATATTTGTGCACATTTTAACAAGCGAAAGAATATTTTGTGTCAGAAGATTGCAAGTTGAGAGTCAGTAAATTGGCAAAATGTTTGGCGCCCGCTGTATTCAATTAAAACTAAAAAGTTTCTTATTCTCCTTAAATTATACTGCCAATATAATCTCCTAAGTACAATAAAAATTAACTCTTATTTACTCATTACACAAAGGAAAAATTTCCGAAAATCATCATTTTTTGTTTAAAATTGCGGTATTTTTCTAATTTAGTTATTTTTCTAAGGTGGCTTCAATGACTCTTTATAAAAACATATGTCTTTGAAACTTTCCAAAACTCTTCTTTGATTATTATACTATTGAACTGTGTAAAGAAAATCTAGGGTCAATGAACAAATTATTGAAAAAACTAAACTTATAAAAATTCATATTTAACACATAAGCTTATGTGATGAGGCTGTTTATCACTTCTTATTAAATTATAAAAAAATATTTCTTAACAAACGGAATATGTAATTATTAGAAAAATAATATTTAGTATTAGCAAAATAATTTTTTGTTATAGACATTGAGATATTTACCAATAAAATTAAAACGAGATAATTGATCCAAAAGTGAAACACATTAAAGCCCCCATGGAGCACTCACTAGATAACAAAAACTTTTTGGCTTTTCTGTTTTAGTTAAAAATAAAGGATGCCGGACTTTATATCGATTGATATCTCTGGCGAGACCACGGAGGAATCTGCTACTCTATCCAAATAAGCGAGCGTTTACTAAAAAAAAATGTTTTAATCTATCAAAGTGTGTACAAAAATATGTTCAAGAATATCGACAAAAATCGTTCACCTGTCTCAATAAATAAATGCAAAAACTTACCTATCTTTAGCAGAAAGCAGCTAATAAACAAAGATGTATAAAAACTGCAAATTTTTGTCCCCAGAAATTGTACAACCTTCAAATAATTATTGTGTAAAATTACGATACACTTACTTCGCCATTGTGGGGGTAAAATCTTGCAATCTTTTAACATCCTTCTTTAAAGAGTGCCCAGAAAGGAAGCAACAATATACTTTGAAAGTCCATTATATCCGGTATGCCCATCTGGCCCCGGTCTCCCCACAATCTCGACAAGTTTGTTTACCTAGCATTCTTTATTTCTGACTTTCTTGCCCAATCGCACACACTTACACACACAGTTAAGACCGCAGTCGCACGCGTGCACGATACCAAGTCTAGAAAAAAAAGTCTAGAAGCCTTCCCCTTCCTCTGCAACGGGGCTATCATGCCTCTGGCCTCCTTCGTTAACCGCCGGCGTACAGCACGCTCTTCCACCCCCCCCAACCTCTTCCACTCCTCACCTTTCCGTCGCTCGATCTTTCGCTCGCGCGCGCGCGCGTGTGTGTGTGTGTATACCTCGCAGCAGCAAAAGAGGCTATAGCGGCCTCTCGCGTGATTAATCTTAATTTTCGTCGAAGCATAATCTTTAATTAAATCGCCATTGATCCGCGTGCATGGCGCCCAACTCGCTACCTCCCCGCGCCCCTCGCGATCTTACGTGCAGCGTTGCGAAGTATCGACCCGCACTCTCGCCCTCCGCGCGGTAAAGGGTTTTTTACCTGTGTATACACACGTATACGAGGGCAGCGCCGCCGCTGAATTAAATCAATTTCGTCCGAGGCCCGGGGAACCTAATTATCAATTTATTGTGCCGCAAATAATAGGCCCCCCGACTCCTTCGGGCGCGCGCGCACGCGCTTTTATCTCTCTTACCACCCGGCCTCCGCCCTCTCTCTCTCTCTCTCTCTCTCTCTCTCTCTATATATATATATATATATATATATATATATATATATACTTTTATTTACATATTTTGGGTATGTAATACATAATTTTCTTAAAGTTTCAGAGTTTTTACACTTTTCACTTGCTCACTATATATATAGGCGATTCCACGTCAAATGAGCAAGTGAAAAATGTAAAAACTCCGAAACTTTAAGAAAGTTATGTATTACATACCCAAATTATGTAAAAGAAAGTTTCAAACCCCTACCTCTATTGGTTCAGGATTTATGTCAAACTGAAAAACTTTATTATTTGTTTTTTTTTCCATTTTTCTAAGAATGTATGTATTTTTATCCCGAGATCTATAAGACATTAAGTACTTAAGTAGAATTTCATGTAGAATATGATAGTATTTTTTGCCTCATCAAATTTGATGCTTTTGATTGGTCCAAATTTCTGTCCAGACACCGATGAAATTTTAAGCTGAGTTCAGAAGCAATTTTGTTAAAAAAAATTCAATGATAGTTTTAGATGTATATTTTAAGATAAAATAAATGTTAGAATGGTACACTAACTCAGTCACGAGAAAAAAATAAAGGAGATTGGCTTATATTGGCTGTTTCTGATAAAATAAGCTTATTTATTTTTTACTTTATCTTTTATAGTTCCCGATATATAAAATACCTACATTTTGAGAAAAATGAAAAACATGAAAATAATCAAGTTTTTCAATCAATAGAGGTAGGGGTTGGAAACTGTATTTTTACATATTTTGGGTATGTAAATACATCATTTTCTTAAAGTTTCAGAGTTTTTAAATTTTTCACTTTTTCACTTGACGTGGAATCACGCATATATAAGAGGCAGCGCCCAAGAGGATGTGTATTATACGATGAGAAGAGGTGCGCGGCGTCACTCGACTGAGCGCCGAAACTAGCAACAAACGCGCGAATCAGCTGACAGCAGCAGCAGCACGCCACCTGTTATTTTCGCCGTTTTACGTGTAATATCCGTCGATCGCGATCATTTTTGCTTTATTTTTGGCGGCGATTGGACGATGATTTTTCGGGATTGAATTTTTTTCTCGATCGAGGAACGCCGCGTGCGAAGACGATGTTTTTAAGTGCTGGGTTGGGATCGAGGCGCACGCGTAAGGATTGCCTCTCGCGGGAAATTGAATTTTAATTAAAATCATATCTCTTGCGCGGAAGAAATTAATCAATGAACTGGAAATCGTACTGAATATTCATTAAGCGCGTTTTTTAAAAAGCACGGTAGCCGCGGTAGGTTTTTTGCGGTATTCTTACGGCTGATTTGCTGCCTAGCTTTTTTTTCAATTTTTTTGCAGTTTTGTTTGTTAATGGAATATTTAAAATTGAATTAACGGAAGCGAGGATGGAAATAAATAAAAAAGCGGGTTCCGTCGACGTACTCAACAAGTGATTGAATTTCTTGTCGTTTTTTTTTTATCAATTTAGATTCAATTCAGTACAAATTTAATTACAGCTTAAAATAATACATGAAATTGCTTTTGAAAATAGTTAAAGTTATCGAAAATTTAAAAATACGTTAAAACTCGTACAGCAGTAAAAAATAATATAGACAATCAAGAGTTGACTGTCGAGAAAGTAACCGAATTTTAACTATTATTTTTTCACCCAGTAGAAGTATTCTTGTTTATACGAAACTACTAGAAAGTTCAAAAGTTTAAACATTCAATGTATGTAAAAGCTATAACCGAATAAACAAATTGCGCTCTCTCGGCGGCGCCAGCGATATGAAAATCAGGTATGCGAAATCAGGACATTCGCCGGGAGTCACGCAAATTTGATAAAAAGCTGGAATCAGCATACAAGCGGACCCGGCATGCACTTTCGCCTCGGGCGTCGGGGACAAAGTAGAGCCGAGAGAAAACGCCGACGAGCGAGCGAGCTAGAGAAGAGGAAAATAAAAAGAAAAAGAAAAACAATAAGAGATTCATTTTCTCGCTCCGTGACGCTGCATCCGCCTCGTTTTTTTTTTCCCTTCCCTTGTTGCGTCCGGCCGCGCCGGCGCGGATCGATCGACATTTGGCATTGTTTTTGTCCTCTTTTTCCCTCATTCTCTCCTGCTTTCTTTTTTTCGCTCTGCAGAAGACGTGCGCCTGAATAGGCGATCGAACTTACAACAGCGGCGCGCGGACGTGACGAAAATTTAGCGCTTTTTCGCTCGGAGCGTCCGATGAGCGACGAGTGCTGCTTGCTCTACTCGAGGGGGGGAAGGGGGAAAGAAGAGGAATCTTCTCGATCCTTCCTTTTTAAACGAGCTGCTAACGCGATTTGCGCTTTGCGATCAAGTATTGGAATGTTCAAAAGGCTCTTCTCTCCTGGCTACTCTAGAGCGCACCGTTTAAATTAATATTTTGATTGTGTTTAAAAGGGAACATACATATATACATACAGGGCATGTCCTGATTAACCGACTGACTGACTGACTGACTGACTCAACAATGCCGAACCAAATCGTTAAATCTAGTGGCTTGAAATTCGGATGGTATATTGTTTTTATATTTAAAGCAACGAATAAGAAGAGATTTTACGAAATATAAACCCTAAGGTGGTAAATTTTCCAAATTTAAATTCTTTAGGAGACAAAAAGAATCATTCCAAATCTTCAAGACCCAGAGACATATTCGCTTTATTATCGTCTAGAAGGTTTTTTAATACTAATTTCTAGAAAGCAATATCTGGGTTTTTCCCTAATTGGCTGCTATGTGGGTAAATTTTTCAAATGCTTATTTCATTAAACTGATTTCACGATTTTTCCCTAAGTAGATAATTTTTTCAAAATTTCAACACTGAATTTGTCAAAAACGGTAAAATATTATTTCATGACGTAGACACCGAATAAATAGTGATTTAGCACAATTTAGAGTTAATATTCTACTTTATTTATAAAAACCGCGTGCATATAAACGTGCGGATTTTGTACGTTTATGTGCGTTTTCTTCAGCGAGTAACCAGTATTTTTCAAGTTTGATACGCCGATTAACATTGCACTTGACACCTCATTTAACTAACTATTACTTCACTTGCGAACTCTTACAACAGTATAAGCATGAAAACTTCAATACTCGAAAACACGAATAATGGATTTAATTAGAGATATATATATATATATATATATATATATATATATATTTATTATTACACAAGATTTTAGTTTTGGTCAGGAAACGTGCTGAAGGAGATATGAGCATTAACGACAACCCATAAACTTTTATAATGAGTTAAATATATATTTTTATCGACTTCTATTAAAATAAATTTATTATATAGGTACACAATCTTTAACCGGTTTTGGATAAGACCTTTCTGATGATAAGAAAAACTTTTTAATGATATCCTTAACCCGCCTAAGGTGACCTCGAATAAAGATTTGTATAAAAAAAACTTTTAATTTTTCTTTTTCGCTATAGGTATACACTGAGAAAACCCATATCGGAAAATATTACGATATTGATATCGTAAATACTGCTAATAAATTTATTTTTGAACAGGACATATTTTCACATAGAACGTTTAAATACATTTTTCTTTTTATTTTACGATATTCATATCGTAAAATTGAAATGTTGTATTCAAACCGTCTTCCTGTATTCTACGGCTCTTCTGAGGGCTAATATAAATATATATATTTTCTATTCGAATAATTCCAACCGGATAATTTAACAACTCTGAACAAACGAAAAGCACTTCCACCCCCAACAAGTTAACAATCAAAAGAAAGCTGAAAATCCCCTGCGACGACACATCCCCTCCGACAACGCACCTCGATCCTCAAATCACACCCGTTGCAACCGAGCCGCGCGACAGGCTCGAAACGTCATCCCTACCCTCCGCGCCGCCTTTGTCGCGGATCTGTACTTAGCCGCGTCCGCAGTCGCCGTAAGCGAGTAAGAATCGCGAGCCTATAACGCGGTGTAATTCGCAGCGCTCGCGTCGTCTGGATTTTCGCGTCGAGGGTAACAAAGGGGGTGCGAGCAAGCACCGACTTCCGTTGGCAGAGCGACTGCCGCGAGTCTCTCACCTTGCGGATGCGGGAAAGAGTAAGCGTAGCCGTCGTCGTTGTCGTCGTCTCGAGCTGCTCCTCCTGTACGCGCGCTTTGTGCGGTGCTACGGGCGTCGAGTGCGGGCTCTTAACCAATTGCGCGATTGCAGCTGGCCGGGGGCTGGAATTCGCAGGTCTCGGGGAAGGTGTTTCGCGTATACATTCGCCCAGGCGGCGACGCGTGAATGTCAAGGATGAAATGGGGTACTTTCTTTTGTGGGGGTTTTTTGAAGGGTCGTAAAGCAGTGCTCAAGTTTTTGAAAGTACTGAACGTATTTTCAGCGCTTTTTAATACTTGTGTTTAAAGAAGAACAATTTAGCAGGCTGTTTTAAATATTATTAAATACCGTTTGTTCAAATTTCAACTGATTTTTGTTAATATTTTACAGAGAAATATTATTTTTACAATTTTTTAACATATATTCCGATATTTGTAACATAGATGCTCACATATTCAATTTCTTCGATTGGCTGACTTTTGATAGTCGCTTCTGTTGACTTTCGTAAAGAGATAATAATGTAGCTGTGTATGATAACGAGATTAGTGGACAATTTTGAGTAAGTAATTATTGAATCCTTTCTCTATTTTAACAAGCAATACCTTTATCTTGTGAATATAAAAGAATATGTTGATTTTGAGATAGTAAAAATGAATTTTTACATGAGTGCATTGATTCTTTTGAAAAGACAAAGTGATGAAGCATTGGAATGCATTTTCGTATTACATGTGAAAAATGATAGGTGCAATGATTAAAATGAATCATTATGTACACTGATGAAACGAAAAAATGGGCATCGACAAGAATATTCTGTCGAGAATTATATATGTTAAAGAAAAATCGTCACTTACCTCTCAGGTAGTGATAAATGTATAGTACATTTTTGTTTGTATTGAAAACCAATTATAATTATAATAATTTATCAAACATTATTATCATTCAGTTCATAAAGAGTTGCATTACGAAACAAGACTAAAAATATTTACACATAATACAACAAAAACGAAATAATAAAAGTAACCGCATTCCGCAATTTACGTTTGACGATATACAATTTACATTCTAATCGCACAATATTTGCCGCATATTACTGCAGTGCATGCAAAGCGTGTAAAACGTTTTCATTTTTCGCAGCCTTCTGGCGTCCATAATAAGTCCCTTCCCTTGCCCAGTAAAGAGCCCCCAATTTGCCGTGTATGCGCTTCAGTATTTGCAAATTTTTAAGCCACTCTAACTACAAAACCATCTCACTTAGACAACGGTACTACTTCAAATATGTCAATATCCTCTTAACTCAATACGCGTGTACGCTCACTCACCCAGGCGGCCTAAGCAACGCCCCTTCGATCATAATCTCCATCAACATCGTTTCCCGACCTCGTACACACGGACACACGCGCGCGCGTACACACATTCGCGAGCGGAGAAAAAAAATCCAAAATAGCGCCGCAGCGAGTCAAAAGAGAAAAAAAAAGAAGAGAAGCTCCCTCCAACGCTATATTTACACTTGGCTGTACCGCGCCACTCGGCTGCGTTCCGCGGCGTATAATGCAGCCCAGGCGCGAGAGTAAATCGAATATTTCCGTCGACGGGGAAAAATCCAAGCGTCGTCTCTCGCTATGGCAATTTATTTTTTAACCGCGCGCACCGCTTTTTACGCGCGGCTCGCGAGCGACAGCTTGATGGAAGGAAAATAACCCGGGCGCGAGAGGGAAGAAGAAGACGTGCGCCGCCGTGCGTGCGTGACATTCGATGTAAAGTTTAAAGCAATCGCGCGAGCGAAAAGCATTTCCGCGCGCGCGCGGCAAATCTCGCGGCTGCTGGTACGGTGCGCGATTCGAAAGACGCGGATCCGGGAAATATTGTGCGGGCGTAACGGAGCGAGCGCGTATAGATGGGGTGAGTAGGTGATCGGCTGCGTGTGAGTACTGAAATCGGGTAGCTCGATGCCGAGGATATATACATATATAATCGAGAGAGCACAGCGAAGTTTCGATGGGCGTGTGAATTCATTGGGCCTTGAGCCTGGTCGATTGGAATGTCAGTTAAGTTTGATGATCGAGTTGTCGTGCGATGGTATAAACGCGGAAATTGACAGAATTTTAGTTAGTGCCGGGGGAGAAAGATTGTCTATATAGTTGTGGCAATCAGGTATACCCTGCTTATAATCGGAGCTGTCAGCTTGATAAGCTGCACTGGGAGAGAGGATTACTTGCGGCGAAAGATATTTCTCAACTGTTAAGTTTAATGGGTTCAAATTCGGACAAATGAATATTTTTTAATAGTTAAACGCATTTCTTAATACCTAGTTTGAAATTTAAGTCACGTGTCACCGGCCAACGGCCTGACCTTAAGATTAACTGAATTTTTCACTCTTCTATGATGTTTATATGACCGTTACATGTTAATATAAGTTTTCACCTGCTATAATTATGTCTATGCATAAGACCTTTTTATATTTCAATGATTAAAAAGTATCATTATAAGCTATAAAACCGTCAAATAATATATTGTACACTACATGTTTCTCTTACTCATGGCAGACTTTTCTCAAATACAAGTTCATTACTGTTAATGAACGTACCATTTGTGGCAAATAATACGTATTAAGACATTGATCGCGCAAGTACGCGGTTTATTTAGTACATGTAATTTTATCCCTCAGTGTGGTAGTTTGGGCAAAGCTGGGTAATTTTCAACCAGAAAGAATATCCACTTATATCAGTATAAAAAGAATCTTGAATCTCCTACTACTTCCTTTCATATTTGAAGAAATTTTCACGTTTATTAAGGCTTTGAGAAATTTCATTCCCTTATCGGTAGCTACTTCCAGCTTCTTTATTACAAGGCTGTAATTGCTTTTCTTTTCCGATTTTCAAGACTCTAATTGATTTTCTCTTCCAATTTCCGAGATTTTGAATTGCTTTTGTTTTTGTACTTATAGGATTTTCGGAATAGCACAGACAAGATAAGCTAAATTTAGACGATAATAAGCTGCAGTAAATGAAATAAGGAATCGTCCAGCGCTGACGAGTTTATTTACGTCTCTCGCTCGCTTTTGCTCTTCGTCCTTTTTTCTCGTGCGTGGGAGACTTGTAGTTATTGAAAGTCATGAGAGAATAAGAGAGAGAGTCTCGGGTCTTTCTGTAGCTCTCGCTCTCTAATGTCTGTCGTATTCATTGCCTTCGTAGGGCGCTTTGTTAACTTTATTATGATGAGCCGTGGAGTAGCAGCAGCACCACGACGACGACAAAGAAATTCTTCAGCGAGGAGGTCGGAGGAGAGGTCACGATTAATTTGAAATTACGGGTCGATTAAGCGAATTTTGCCCGGAAAATACGCGCGCCTCGGCGATCATTAATTATGCTCCGTATGCATTTGCAATTTGCAGTAATGGGGTCGTATTTGTAAGCAATTCTTGCTGTTATTCAGATGCTTTTAATTATTGAGTTATAATAGAAAGTGTCATTTTGCGCATTTCATTATAAACGCTTGAAATAAGTTCTGTAATTTTGTCAGTTAATAATTTGGTGTAAAGCGCTATTTCGTTTCGGTCATTGTTTTAAGAATGCTCGGGTTAATTGTACAATTCCGCATTTACGGAATTTTGACGAAATTAATTAATTATTTCATGCATTGGAGCACATTTATAATTGGATAATTTTCGTCAAATACAGTCTAACCATTCTGTAATGGAAATTATTTTGGAGTGATGTTAATTTACGCTATATGGTTAGGGACGTACAGATCTGCAAATCAGAATTATAAGATTTTTTTTTAACAAGAACAATTCATGCAAGAAGGCGTCATTTGTTAATTACCTTCTTCATATTTCTTAATGTTCATTAAATCAATAACTAAAAATTAAAATTGCAATAACCTTTTACTAAAATCTATATACAAAATAAACAATATAAAATTTTGCATCTCCAGCTCATCTTAAGAAAATAATGCTTGAACAAAAGGGACGAAAGTTTCGTGCCAAATTACCAAATGATTCGCGCCATTCACGCATAAAACCAACATTTTTTCGGCTTGTTAAGATGATTGCTCCGCGCTGAAAGAATTAAGGTGTCTAACAATCTCTAATAATCAATATTTTGCTTTCTCAGGCTGCAAAATAAAGGAACACGCGCGCAAGGCGATCGTAAAAAAAGACAAGTTATACGGGTAATTTCGCCACTTCGTAGAATCTCGAGGCACTGCTGCTGCATGCTGCCTCTTCTCGTCGGCATAATTTCGTGCTCTCCCCCCCCTCCCCCCCCCCCCCGCCCCTCGGGCAACAAGAAAGAGACCGAAAGCCGCGCCGCGCCATTGCGCACACGAATGTGTAAAAGTAGAGGCGGCACGAAAGAGCCAGAAAGAGAGAGAGTGAGACAGAAAAGAGAGAGAGAGAGAGAGAAGGAGAGGAGGAGACGAAGGCAAGAATAAGGCGCAGGAGCCGACGGACGATTTAATAGGAATTAAACGAGGTGTTGGCAGGGAACGTTAACTCGTTATTTACTCTCCGTGACAGCACGGATGAATGGTAATATATATTGTTCGACCGAGCGAGGCGCCAGGACTCGGAGTTCGGCTGGTTTATTTTTGCTACCGCCCAGAGAAAGAGAGCGAATAGCTTAATTGCACGTTCGAAAGCGAGGCCCGCGGCGCTTACCCGTGTAATTTATCTCGTGCTATTATAGTTCGATCGGAAATCGTTTATGTGTTTGACGAAATTCTTATTTTTAAGTTTTCTCTTTTCGATATCCAGAAATAAATTTTGAAAAATCGCCCATTTCCATTGCATTGAGAGTAGGATTTATTTATATAGCTGATTCAGATGAGTGTGGTAACTATTCAATGCAAAAAATATTTATTAATAGTCTATTTAATTAAATAAATTTATTTTACTGAACCAAATTCCTTTGTTAGTGTATAAAAATTGACTTTTATATAGAAATAGAAATGTTATTATATTATTTTATAATTATCTAAAGTTACATTAATTGATTGGTTAAATGAGTTATATATAAATTAAATTTCATAGTTACGATTCTATCTTTGATGTAGTATTACTTCAATTGAATTAAACTTTTAATTATAAAACTTCGAATACGCGTAAAACATGTAGACTTTTTTTATAAAATTTAAATTGAAGCTACAATATTATTTCATTGAATAATTTCATTATGTAGTATAATTGAACATTCTTAAACAATAGCCCGTGTAGAATTTCACCAAGAATCTTACTGGAATCTTATAAGGTTTCCCAGAGTTTGACCAGAATCTGGTAAGGAGATCTTATAGGATCCCGACTGCAAAGTGTCCCACTTTTTACCCCAATTCTGATAAGGATTCCTGATCCAATTCTGACAAGGATTACTGATGTCATTCCTCGTCAAAGCAAAAAATATTATTCTCTTTCTCTCGTATCCCTTAACATTTATTAATGTTTTTTTCAACATATTTATATAATTAACATTATCTGAAATAAAAATAGAAATAGAAATAATTAATAAATTAAAATTTTTTATTGATGCGTGATTTTAACTCGGATACTCTGCGTGCCATGTTTATGTCGTAACTACTCGACCACTATTGCGGTTTACGTATCTCAAAACGAAACATATATAAATGTTACTTCAAAGTTTATATTTATTTAATTATTTATTTAGTATTTGTGCATTTATTTATTATTTATAAATAGTTACATTTTTTGACAATATTATTTTTACAACAGAATTCTTATAAATTGAATTATTTTTAACTAATTTCTACCTTACGAGCTTTTCACTATTATAATTTTATTTGGTATAAATCTTTCGGAAAAACGCTATTCATATTCCCTCCAAATTTATAGTAGAAATAAGCTTCAGTAGAACTTTAAAGAAATTTAAATTAATACTATTGATTGTAGGAGAAAAATCAGGTTGGAAACTGTTAAATACAGTATATGTTTCAACCTATTTATTTCTCAGATAGTTAATAAAAAAATATCTTAAAAATTGAATTGGAGATTTCTATTCTGATTTTGGAGGGCATAAGATATTGATTTTTTTTAAAGATTTATACCGAATTAATACCAAAAATAGAAATTATAAAAATGAAAAGCCGATAAAGTAGAAAACGGGTCGGTGTTCTTTACATCGCTTTAAGTAATTGGTAAAGAATTTAATGTTAAATGTTGCAAGACAATGATAAAATTGTTAATACATCACTGAATTAATTAATTCATTATTTTATTTATTTATTTATTTATTTATTTATCTATCTATCTATCTATCTATCTATCTATCTATCTATCTATCTATCTATCTATTTATTTATTTATTTATTTATTTATTTATTTATTTATTTATTTATTTATTTATTTATTTATTTATTTATTTATTTATTTATTTATTTATTTATTTATTTATTTATTTATTTATTTATTTATTTATTTATTTATTTATTTATTTATTTATTTATTTATTTATTTATTTATTTATTTATTTATTTATTTATTTATTTATTTATTTATTTATTTATTTATTTATTTATTTATTTATTTATTTATTTATTTATTTATTTATTTATTTATTTATTTATTTATTTATTTATTTATTTATTTATTTATTTATTTATTTATTTATTATAAATTTTTTATAAACTAACTAAAAATGATTTTTAACTATATTAAACTTACAAATTTGTACAAGAAATTCTGAATATTTTTTCAAATTTAAACATTTTATTAAAAAATAAATTAGGAAATAATTATATTAAAAAAATGTGTATAAACGATAATTCTATATACGTGTATATATATAAACTTTGTTAGATGTAATAATAATAATAATAATAATAAAATCATTTATTCTACCGATAGCTATTATTATGATACAGTTGAAATATTAATTTTATTGAGTATTAATAGGAATATTAATATAGACATAAAAGATCTTTTATAAGGTACAGATATCTGTTTTCCCAACACTTCACATACTATAATAATTT
This sequence comes from Gastracanthus pulcherrimus, assembly GCA_949152435.1. NCBI lineage: Eukaryota > Metazoa > Arthropoda > Insecta > Hymenoptera > Pteromalidae > Gastracanthus > Gastracanthus pulcherrimus. The sequence continues at coordinate 9,726,226 of OX424576.1, read as the reverse complement.
GATTTTGATAGGTGTATCCTCAACTTCTCTCAGCATTTCAAAGTTATTAGGAATCCAGATTGAACTCAGGTAGAGAAATTTATACTTTTACAAAGCGATCCTAACATAGAAATCAAAAAGCGCACACCTTGGAATGTCGGATAGGATTCGGACAGGGAGATCCTAAGTTTGAGAATTTTTCGGTCAATATGAGATTCACATAAGTAAATCGGACCAGAATCCCTAAATACGAAAATCTAATCAGAATCCAACCTATAACCGGGGACGATGTGGAGACATTTCTACACGGGAATATATCCAAGAGTGATGGATCAAAATAAAAATGCATCATGTGTGTGTAACGAAATTTTATCGGCATATTTTTTAACGAACGTTTGATGAAAACTATTACTTTTCGACATGTGAAAAGAAAACTTATTACGAAGCGAAATGAGGTTCGTTTTTGTAAATTCATAAATTCGTATTCGCTCTCTCGTCATCGACGTCAACGGCTGCGATCGATAATGCAAAATAATGTTGTTATAATGCTGTCGGCTGCGTCAATATTTTCCGACACCGCGCAACAATCGCTATTTTTTCGTTCCATCCATCCGCATTGTTTCCAAGCTCAACTCACGCATACCCGAGGCGTACAACAAAAACCCTTGTATAATTTTTCCCCCAGATATGAATAATGAATATAATTCTCCCATCTCCCATCTCAATCAAAGAGTCATCGAACTTTTCCACCAGACAAAAGCCTTTGAATTTCTCATACACCTCGGCGTCCTACTCGTCTGCGCAACTATCCGAGAAGCGTCAAAATTCGCGGCGGGGCTGCTCGATTCCCAAAGTCAGCTCCGCGCGGCATTAGTGCCCGTCAAAAATACGCGTCAGCCGCGAAAAGTCGCGGAGGATACGTAATCGCGGCGGCGCCTGTCTCCTTGCTCGCACAGAGGTATAATATAAAAGCGCATGATACGAACGAGAACAAGGAAATTGCGAGTAACGTGTCAGACTCGAGTTGCGAGAGCGCAGAAGGAACGAGAAGGATCCTAGACAGCCGTCCCGTAAGCCCGAAGTGACGGAGAACAAAAAGTGGCAGAAAGAGGCGAGAAAAAGAGAAAAATGTCGAAGAGAGAGATAGAGAGAAGCGCGGAGATCAATAGAGCACAGGGTAAGTGAGTCAGTCAATGTGCCCTCTCGAAATTATTACTTAAAAAAATAATAAAATCATAAAATAAGTCGATTAAATAGTCGTATTTAATATAAATTACTTTTCCATCGAGTTACCGAACGATTTCATAACTCTTCAAATAATCATATTGGATTCACTGTCTTCGGCTCGTGGAATATACACCTGGTCGTGCCAGCGCGAAAGAAAAGGCGCGCGCGCGTATTATTGACCCAATTCGGTGAAGCGAAATTCTCGACAGATTTTTCAGTTCATCTTTCTTCGGAGCTCGATCGCGCACACCTTGATTCGAGCTACACACACACACACACATATATATATAGGCCCACATGAAAATGTTCAGCACGGACCACTGACCGAAAAGTTCATTTTTCGTCGTGCCACCTACACGCGAGTAGGTATTTGGCGAACTGGTGCATGTCAAACTTTTCCTTCCAATATAGTATACGTATATACGTATAAACACACTGTATATTCCATAAATCGACTTGGCTCGCGCATGTATACGTGTACACGCGAGCGCCGGCGTCTTGTATTCACCGCGTCTAGAAAAATAGCATGTGTCGCACACACACAAACATATATCGATATGTACACGTATGCGCGCGTAACTTCGCGTCCATCGGCTTAAGCCTGTGGGTCTGAGAGGATTGGAGCACAATATACGGAGGAGTCGGGCAAATGGGCAGCAGCAGCAGCAGCAGCAGCAGCAATACACATACGCGCGTGTATTGAACGAAAGGATTTTCAGGGAGATCGCGTGTCGCACATATATGGGTAAAACTAGAACAATGTGTTTGGCCCCTGCGTGTCCGTGTGCATTCACCACCCAACCTCGCACGCGCGTATTACATGCTTTTGCGTGTTTGTGTGCAGGCACGGCACGCCGCCGTTGATACGCGTATATATATACATTCGGGAATTGCTTCTCGGAAAAAGGGTGAAGGGAAAGGCTGAAGGTAAGGGAAATATCATGTATGTTGCGAAGAGCGAAGGAGAGTGGATAAACGGTAAAGCAGATATATACATAAAGGGAGACGGGGGAGAGGAGAATTGGATGCGAAAGAGGAGGATGGAAAACTTTCAGAGTGCGCAGGGTGCATAAAGCGAGACGTGAGAAGAAAAGGATTTTCTCGCACTCTCTCTCTCTCTCTCTCTCTCGTTTTTGTTCCGCATGAGCGTGCTTTCTCCCGCGTATGTATTATACATTTTAACGCTCACGAACGTATGGAAAAATACGTGTGTGCGCGTCCGCCGCCGACGTGTACTCGCTCGCGTAATACACTTTGCGCTCGCGCTAGCCTGTCGATTTTGCGAAAAGCCGTGCACGCGGTACACACTGCGCAGCCTGTTTTTCTTTTATCCGGCCATCTATCTTTCATTATTTCTTTTTTTCTCCCTCAGCCACGCTCTTTTAACCTCCTCGCGTAGACCCGTTCATTTCCTCGGCCTCCTCGCCAAGAACTCCCCCCACGGTTCATCGATCGCCATTGCCCCCCCCCCCTCGCCTCACACCCCCGACTCGAATGCATTTGGACACTTGCTCTCTTTTGAGAAAATGGAAAAGCGCTATTCTGGTTTTAAGTGGAAATTTGCAGCGAAATATTGTGCAGTGAGCGCGAAGCGGTGACGCGAAAATTTATTTATTTCGATGACGGTGAGATCGATATGTGTTGTGGGTCACTTTTGGGCTGACGGGAATTGAGATCGAGTGCTTTCGTGATTTTAAGCGCGGTTTACCGAGGCAGCATGAGAGGGTTGCGTTTGAAACTTAACTTGTTTACAGAAATAATTTTTTTAATTGAAGTGCAATTTTGCTAGAGTAAATCTCCAAAGGTTCCTGCGACGAAAGTTAACTGATTTTTAAAAATACGCTTTTTCCATAAATGTGCCAAGTACGAGGTTTAAACTTATTAGATAAGTATGCTGGATATATTCAAAATCATAAAGATGATCTAAGATCTTAAACTCGCGTAAATTGTTTTTGATCGTCAATGCATGCTTAGCAGTTGTTTCGCGCTTACTTATGCATTCCTTGTGCATACATGACGAAGAAAGCGCAGTTATTTTAAAATAGTTCGCGTTTATTGCTCGCTAAACCTCGTTTTCGAACACGGCAGCCCGCTCGTATAATAGATGGTATAATGCACGTTCATTAAATAACCTTACATTTCAATGCAAATTCCTATGCAAAAATGGCTTTAACGAGCTGTTAAATCATAAAGTCGCTGCAATGATATATCGCCAAGTGAAATGTACAGCGTATCGGGCATTTCTAACAGGTGAATACGGCTTAATTACGAACTCAATCTTGTTTGAATCGATTCGAATACGTTGAAACTTAATGCATCAGTTATAAATGGGAATTAGTGGAAATCAAATATTGACTTGAAATAAACCAAACAATCTTAATCGAAAAGTTAAAACTGTGCTCGAAGCACACACACACATATATATATATATATATATATATATATATATATATATATATATATATATATATATATATATATATATATATATATATATATATATATATATACAGCCCTACAGTCTGTGTAGTACTTCCTCAAAAGTTATTTCATCTCCGCGAAGGGTCGAGGACCTCATTGCGAATTCAACGATCGCTTTCCCCCGAGTCACTTATTCACTCGGTGCAGCCGCGTCGTTTGCGCGATCGATCGATCGAGAGGAGGATATGACGATAGGTTTGAGCCGCGCGCTCGTGATGTCCTCCATAATTGAAGATTTCGAGGCGAGCGCGACTATACCCCTATACCTATATATATATATATTATACCGGCGCAGCGGCAAGGGGCAAGCAATCCTTGGATTATCTGCGCTCGGCTCGCACGCGAGCCTCTGTGTATACACGTACACCTGAACAGTTGCAGCAGCCAGCACTAGCTCTTATATCTATACTCGGACAAGTCGCGCGCTTTGCCTTCTGATTTATGGTAATGGTACACCAAATTTTAAGTGCTTTTTGTATTACGTCTTGATTTTGGAGTTAAAAAATGCTTTCACTATTGTGTTATGTGGACATAGAGTTTGAAGTATGTTCACTCCTAATTATTGAAGTTGTAAACAAAATTGCATTGAATTCTATAAAAAAAACAGTTTAAAAAAGAGTCTTGGCGTCAAGTCTTTCGATGCACCAACTCAAGGAAAAGTACATTTTTCTTTTTTCATGTAACTCATATGCCTCATTGTCATAAATATAAAATGTCATAAATATAAATTAAAAAGCTAATAAATAGCAATTGGGCTTTGGTAGTAAAAATTATTTAAAAATCCGAAAAAAATTATTTTATTTAAATAACTCTGCTGACAGTTTCCAAATGAATTTCTTAAAATAGAATCAGAAATATAAAGCGCAAGGCAATAACCTATATATACCTTAGGAATTAAATTAACAATACGCAATTGCTTTTGGTTTCGCACCAGAAATAGTTCTAGAATACTCTGGACGCCTTTATTTTTAATCTCGAAAATTGAGTATATCAAACAGCATAGCATATCAAAATAGACTGTTGTAAATTCTCTTTAAATCATGAAAAAAATAATTCTTTTTATCAACCGATTACTAGAACACTTGATATATTTATAATTGACCACGTTTTTTTAGCGCCTTGACCTCGTGCTCTACAAAAATAAAATAATAGCAAATCACACATTCTGGCAATGAATTGAAAGCAGAGATAAAAGACGGTTTACAATCATCTGCACATCCAAACTGCACCCATCGCGTTACACGGAAAAACAATGCCCGACACCGGTGCACAATACCGCCATACAATCATAACGAGTCGTTCCGCGTAAAACAAGACAATAATCAAGCAAGCCCCCCTCCATTTCAACACCGTACTCGATCGTAAAAACTCGACAATTAGCATCCATGGGTGTGTCGGCACGCACGTCCGCGCGCGAAAGACTCGGCACCGCGCAGCGAAGCGTCCCGCTGCCGAACATTACCCACGCGGGGGGGGCTATAATGCGATTTATCGGTCGCGAATGCGTGTTTCGGTGCATTAGCACGCGCGCGCGCACTCCGGCCTCGCAATTAATTTCGATGCGTAAGAGCAGTCGCATTACGAGCTGTAAACCCGCGTACGAGAGCGAACCACGGCGAATCCTCTTTTACGCGCCGCTGCTGGGACAACTGCAGACCGATGCGCAAGGTGCGCGCGGGTACGTGTACCGGCGAGGGGACAAAGAATCGCCGTGTGAATTCACGCGCTCGCGTCGTGTTGTACAAGCCTGATGCGCACTGCTCTTTTTGATGGGTTCGGGTTATTGGGCTTGGGTTGATGTTCGGAGTGGCTTGTGTATTCCTGTGCGAATAGGGAAGATCGTCGATTTTTAGTTAACAGTATGTTCTTGTAGATCGTGGTATAGTTTCTTTGTATACATTTGGAATTTTTTTTGCGATATCTTCAAGATTGAAGGAGATATAGGTGACACTTTGAAAACGGTGTGAGGGCACTCCGGCCGGCAGTTTTGATGTTTTAACGGTGTGACGTCACTCAAAGAACCTTTAATAAACTATGACTTTCGGAAATTGAGTTTTGTTTTTAAAATTTAAAAAGCAATATCTATTCGTCGGCTTACGTTATTTACCGTTAGCATAAGTGCCGATCAAAAAATAAATTTTGTATTATTTCCTATTATACAGAATCTCTATATGTGGGTGATTTTCATGTTGCTGTGGTATTTGACGTCGGCTACTACGTATTGTGTAAAATTATACACAAACGGTTATTTCTTATGTGCGAATTGGAAGAACATTTTTAGAATTATTCAATGCATAACATAGTTTTTGGGAGTTTTTTGTTTGAGAAAACAAATTGGTTGAACAAATAAATATTGCAAATCTGACCTTGAATTTATAAGCGACCTTAAAACCTGTTAAAGTCATGTATCTTTTGTACTGTTTATTAAAGGGTTTTTAAATTAATGTTGAAACAGTTGACTTCTGAAGACAGTTTGAGGATGTCAATTGATAACCAAGGAATTGAAATGCTAACAAATTGGCATCGTTATTCTTTGATTTTTGTAGAATAAAATAATATAACCAGATTCAACAACTGAAGAAGATTTAGTGACAAAATTTTAGTAATTTTATTTTCTCCGACAACAAATATTATCCATACGAGGAACCAAAGCTGCAGCTTCTAATACTAAAACGCAAGTAAATATAATTGAACAACACTAATAATTTCTTGTAAAGTTTCTTGAGAGTTCAAAATTATTATTTGAAATTTTTGTGTATATATTAAAAGGCATACTAAAGTAATTTTCTATAATAATTATGCTGATGCCCTTATCAGAGTTAAAAACATGATATCAATACGTATCACATAATTTTCGATTTTCTTAGCATTGTGCAAAAGTTAGACTACGCAACGTCATAAATGCCCTTTAAATATTTCACAATATATAAAGAAGCACAGTATAAAGTGTATACTTCGAGTTTTCATTTCTAAAGAAAGGAAAATAATACCGGCGCATGGTTTATTGTACGAGCGGCGTAAAAAACTTACACCACTCAAAAATTCATAAAAGCGTTGTTGCTGTCAATATGAAGAAGAGGAAGAAGAAGAAGATGCGCAGGAGAAGAAACTGTTTGCTTTCGCACGGAGGGATTTCTCTCTTTCTCTCTATCCTCGCCGCACGTCGGCACATATACTCCGCGGCGAGGCCAATGAAAAAGGAGAAGCAGCTCACAATTCACAAGGCAAGAATACACCCATCCTCGAGCACTGGAGAATTCGCCGGTGTATGCACGTACTATATAGTCGGCCGTATAAAGCGAAGACAGACGGGAGAGAAGGAGAGAAAATCCAGCGCGAGTAAGCCCCCGCTGCCTCAACATCTCATTGGCTGAAGAGCACCGACTCTCTCTCTTTCTCTCTCTCTCTTTCTCTGGTTCGCCTGTAGTCCCGCAGAGTCTTCGGCAATAGCCGCGGAAATCGCGATGGTAAGCTGGCGCGAGTTCCGGATGCGGAGGGATGCTTTGACATGGGAATATCGACGCGCGTACACAGACTGCAGACAGACGCGGCCTTAAATCCGCGGCTGCGGTATACTTTTCTTTATAGGCCGCGCCTGGGAGAAGCGGCGCAAAGACTTGCCGTCGCAACGCGAATACCGCGCGCTACACTCGCCACATATAGTATACATAGTATATCCTGCTCTCCGCGCACACTTTGCTCTATCTCTCCTTTTTTTTGTCTTCTTCTCTACTTTTTCCGTTGGGTTGTTTTTGATAAAGATATCTTTGTGCTGATGGATTCTTTGCGCGCGATGTACAGATTGCTTTCGACTTTCTTCGCTCTTCATTTTTCGCTCCCTTTAGCCCCGATTCTCATGTTTTAGAAGAGAGCTTTTTGGTTTACACACAAGCGCGCTCGCTCTGATAAAGAGATAAAAGAAGATCTGGGTATTTTTTGTGTTTTTTTTTCTCCCAAATAAACAAGAGTGAAATTTTCTTTATTTTGACCAAAGTGATTTAACGATTTGTGCAATGAAATAGTCCTTTTTGTTCGTCTGAATACTTTCACTTCATTCGAGTGAAGTTACGATAAAATCGTTTTTTTTTTCAATGCATTCGAGGGCGAGTGATTAACAAATCACTTTCAAAAAGTAAAAATATCACTGTTACAGATATTCACCGTGCTCGATAGCGCACCAGTGCCTAAAACGACGCATTTTTCGAGCTTGGGTAATGTTTTGCAAAATATTTTGCCATACCAGGAATGGCCTAATTACATAGAACTGATTACATTTTTCGAGCCAAGTGTATAACAGTTAGATGTTATTTGGATCAAAATTTTTAAAAAATCAGAAAAGATTGTAATTTTTTTTTTATTTGACAGATTATATAAAAAAATTATGCATACATTCTTTAAGTATATATCATTTCCTATTGCTTATATATGAAATATTAAACTATATTACATTTTAAGACAAAAATACGATTTTCATTATTTTTGTAAGCATTAACTGGTACAACCAGAGCGATAAGATTTTTAAGCTAATTAAATCTTTCTTCGTTTATTCTTTAAAATTGATTACTCATTATTTAGTTCTGCTACCCGTTATTTCCGAGATATGTAACGTGTTTAACCGTTGGTATTACATTTTAAACAGTTCAAGAACTTTTGCACCGCGCAATATACGACAACATCACATACCGCGTCGATATCTAACTACATTAAAAAATTCAAAGAATCCAACCTAATTCTAATCAACCAAAGTATAAAATACACCTCAAGATTTGAATCGACCCTTCCTTACCTTTCGTTATAATCGAGCCCCGTTTCTAGCCCATTTACACAGCTCGAACGAGCCGCGAAGCTAAAGTACCTCACTCGCGTAACAACTCGTCCCCCTCCCCCCGACATTGACAAAGTATCCACACGCATACACATAATACATACACTACCCGACGCAACTGGAGAACGACATATATGCGCGACCTCGGCCCGATCCTTACACGTCAACGCGGCGCTGCACTCATCGCGCGACGCGTTTTCGGAGGCCACCAGCAGCAGCAGGCAACGTCGGCCGAGATTAGCCGCGGCGGGTGCGCGACGCCCGTCGCTCGCGAATAATTGGGATGGATGGATGGATGGACGGATAAATGGATGGGCGCGGATCGATCGCGAGAGAGAGAGAGAGAGAAAGCGCATGGCGGTCTTGTTACCGGAGGCAGAGGAGAGGGATGATTAATCGAATCGGCTCTATTAGTCCAAAGTGGATATCAATTCGCTTAAGAACGGCGCTTCCTGCGCGCGAGTTATATTCCAGCGCCGACTTGCTTGCTTGCTTGCTCGCTCTTTTTTCTGCTGCTTTCGCGCTCCGGAGCGTCCGCCGCGTCGCTCTCCTCGCGATTAATGGCGCCCGGGCTGCGGAGGTAGAGGAAAAACGCGAGGAGCCACCTTATTTTTCAAATGTTAATGAATTGTTCTTTCCAAGGGGGAGGGTTCGCCCGCGGCGAGGATCTGTCGAGAGAGGAGTTAGGAGGTGATAAAACGTCGTTTTATGGGAATTTATTCGGACGGGGGAAAAAGTCTATTACTTTATTAGTATTTTCGTTCGCGAAGGTGAACGGCGTTATTTTATTTTCGGTTTATCGGGTCAGACAGTCGCTGTAATAAAACATCAATTTCAACTAGCGGTCAGCAATTGGATTTTATTGCTTTTTTATTCACCAAAACGAAAGTATAATATTTAACAAATATATTGAATTTTGTAATTATTGAAAATTACGAAAAGGAGCGTCATGCAGATTTAAAATGATTACATCGAAAATTCTTTGTAAAATGTATTTTTAAATGTGCTCGGGCTAGGACGAAAAACTCGCATTTCTCTACGGGATGTAACTGACTATTCACTTTTTCAAATGAGATTTTTAATATTTTTTTTTTCCAAGCATAATAAAGCTTGCTTTTGAAATTTGTTTCTTTTTTCGCGCTCCCTGCGAGCGCTGACACACGAGATTTGTAGGTTGGAGCTCCAGGGAAATAACCGGATATATAGCCGCGGGCACGCCTTTTTTTTGCGACATCGACCTGCTACGTTCGCACTAAAATACATTTGAATATGCTTTGATGGAATTTCGAGAATCCCTCGAATCGACCTTGAGTATGATGACCGCCGCGTGCTGTTTCCACATAACCGTATAGAACAAAATTCACACCGGTCTTCTATTCCGTCCTATAGGGCGGCAATCAATACTCTTTCTCGTCTCGATGTTAATCGATTGCCAGTGCTCACGGGCAATTCCAATATTCTCCTCGTCTATGCTACAGCTATCGAGCCATATTAGTCTACTCGAATAACACGAATATTTTATGATCATCGTCAATCTTTCCGGTGTTCTCGATTTACAGTCTTTCTTTTTCTCAGTTTTACAAATTGTAGCCTAATGCCTAATCATGCCTTTGGAAATAAAATCATCGGTTTCTGGCACAGGGCGTAAAATAAAAATAGAATGTATGCCTCTTTACACAATGGGAAATAATAAAGGGTATAAGATCTCTGGCTCCGAGAGGAAAAGTAAGAAAATTGCGTGTGGACTGTGAATCTATAATTATATATACGTTAAGTAGAACGAGTCAGATATGGTAAGGCGTGCGTTTTATTTACTTTTTTCTGCGGATAATTTATTCGAAAACTTCATATATTTCAATGTAGCTGATAACTGTAGTATGACCGATAAGGCTGCACATTTTCTTCACTAGCTTGAAATTCTATATTTGAGTATACTAAACTTTCGTCTAATTCACGTCAAAGCAGTCGGATATATTTCACTGTACGAGAAGTAACGCACAACTTTTGTGGATGTGAGAATTTTGCAGCGAAACGCAAGAGTAAAAACGAGATAAAAACTGAAAAGCAAAATTTTCTAAAGCACACTTCTGCAGCTCTATACCTATACACACATTTATATACCTGTATTTATCTAAGTTTTTGGAGGTATCATTCACTCAGACTGCGGAAAAACGGGTGAAGCGCGAGTCAGAGTGAGCGAGAGAGAGAGATGAAGAGAATGGGGGAGAAAGCGCCCGGGGACTAATGCATCCGACATCGCTAAACCACCGGCTGTCGATATATAAGAGCAACCACGACGCTCACTTGCCTTCGGTGTTGCTCTCCCTCTCTCTTTCTCGTCTCTCCTCTTTCTTCCTCTCTGTCTTATTCGTTTTCTCGCGCGAGCTCGCGCCTGCTAAGTCGTCCTCGAGCGAGAGCAGAATTTTCACCGTGCATTAGCTCCGGCTCTGCTCCTCGCGCTGCGCGAATAAAACGTATAAGAACTTACTTGCTGCGCTGCAGGAGTTCAAAAGAGACTAAGAAGAGAGAGAGAGGGGGGAGGGAGGAAACGCCGCGGAGTTAAGTCGAAGGAGATGGAAAGGGGTTAGAGGGACTGGAGGGGGCAGGGGTTAGAGGAATGTGAGAAAACAGATGGGGAAAATTAATGGCACTTAATCTTGCCCAAGTGGAGAAACGAGACACTTTAAGGCAAATTATTCGTTTTTAGATCTCTCTGCTAGTCTGCGTGCACTTTTCTTATCGATTGGTTTCGTTTTCTTTTCTTCCAACGCCGAGAGGAAGAGGGAACCGACTTTTTCGCGATTTCATTCTGCCCAAGGGTAAGCGTGCACAGCTACATTTTAATAAACTGGATGCCTCGCTGTAAATAAAGGTACTTAAATCTTGATTAAACGAATAAATTTTGCTTTAATGATGCAAGTTTTTAGAGCATGAATTTTAGCGTATTACGTTAATGGAATTAGTCGAATTTGCTTTTTGAGAGAGAACGAACGGTTTTGTCGACGGTAAAACTTTTTAACGAGATCAGCGGGAGCTCTTTTTGCGAGAATAGCTGAAATGTCGTCCGGGATATGATTTCAAATAAATCTACCCGCTTTGAATAACTTAGCACTACTTCCTGCAATGGTGCATTATTTATTTCTAACGAAATTTCAGACATTATTTGCAGATGGCAATACCTCTTCTCTTCAGATAAAAACTTATTTCCAGTGTAGTAGCAGGTACTCTAAATAGTGAAATAATCATTATTTTATATTTTAATTTCTACTGTTCGAGCATCACTGTACACTCGCCGTTAACAATATCCGGTCGAATTTCTTCAAAATGTTTTTGAAATGCTTCCACTTCACGAAATCGATTGCTCCTTTTCGCTAACCTCATTAGAGGATGACGAGAAATTCAAACTAATTCGCCCAGATATTTTAACGTCAGGAGTGTACAATTAACCTAAGAAATCTTTGACGTTTAATATAGCATCAGAAAAAGTTGAAAACCTCATAATAGACTTTATAAATTCCACAAAGACCCACCAGAATCCCCTAATTTATTTCTCACTACCCCTAATTTCTCCCTCCACGTCGTCTACCATCCATCGGTGACATATCACTTCGAGGGCGCCCTAACGCGCGGAAAAGTTGTTTAATTTGACGCGGGACACACGGGGGAGGGGCAGGGCAAACCAGCACTGGCAACATTTTAGAGTGCCACCGCGCGGCCTCGCGCACATACACTACAGAGAGTTCGTGCGAGCGAAGGAGCCACTCGCGCGCGAACGGAACGGAGGAATTTAATTAGACGGATACTCGACGGATGCTCCCGAAGTGCGTGTATACGTGTATACCGCGATCTTCTTCTCAAAAAGCCGACGTAAATTCGTTCCCGACTGCTCGCGCGCGCGCGCGCAAACGATTAATCGACCCGAACATTCTTGCAGGAGCCCCTCGTCGGCAAAATATTGCGCGCGCATTGCTAGAGAGTTTAAGGCGCATTGGAGGTAATTTTGCCCTGAAGCTTATTAAGTGCGAGTTTCTAATTTGAAACGGGCTGTATTAGCGAGGTTGCTTTTTGGAATTTAAAAGTAAAGCTCGCTAGGCGCGAGTAATGTAGTTTTATTATGTAATTTATGAAGTGGATTATAAGTATTATATTATTCGTTTCGTGCCTGGCGGGGAATAGGGATAAGTGTGCCAGTTTTCACGCATAGCAAAATGTAGAATTATGAAATATTAAAAACCGATTTTTTTTTAATAAAATTCATGATGAAATTCCTCAAATCCAAAAAATAATATATTTGCTTTTTCCATCCAGTGACTAGCACATTAGGCTTATTCGCTATTGATAGTTTTTTAATATTTATGTTTCAACAAAATATGTAAGATTAGAGTAGAGGAAATACCAAAGTATTATTTAAGCGACTTTGAAAGTAAAAATAAGATTTACGAAACTGTTTATTGTAACTGACACTCTTATCCTATAAGTTCCAGAACTTCGAAATTTCACATCTTTTACCAGAAAAAAATTACGACCTCTATCAAGGCTCATTTTAAACACTAAGCAAATAATTATTTGAAGAAAAATATCAGATATGTTGGAAGTTTATGTCGTTTTGAAATTTTGGTTTAATTGAATGGAAACTCATTTTCGTGCGACCTGAAACCCTGTAGTAACATGTAAATCACATAAAAATAATAGTCATAGAAATCCAGGCATGAAAGAGTTAACAACTAGAGCATTACAAAATTTCCTAATCCAATTTTCATAGAACTAAATTCCAAGTTATTAAATTATGTAACCTTCAGTCTATTTTATAAAGTTATTTCAGAAACTAAATGTATAACGCATTACAATACAGTACATGAGTTACGTTTAATCTGTTGTATCTTGATTAAGTTGTGCAAGTGCTCAAATGAATAACACGTGATAAAAGCGAAACTAGCCTATTAACTAAAATATAATGTCTTATTATTTCAACTTCTGAATAATATATCCCATTATTGACCGGGGCTGCATTGAATGTTAATAAGCTCCCAGTGTATATTTAGTCAGTTATCTGTAATGTGCCTTTACAGATGTATTGTTAACAAGATCTATGCTATCAAATAACTGATCTATACAATGGAGAACGAGAGAGCCCGGCAAGCACAAAAGCATATTCAGAGAAAGAGAATAAAGGAGAAAGAGAGAGAGAGAGAGAGAGAGAGAGAGAGAGAGAGAGAGAGAGAGAGAGAGAGGCTCGTATTATACGCGGTTTGAAAATTTACGTATTTGAAGATCATACTTAATACCCAATCTATCTTTGTTTCCCATTATATCATTAACATTAATTAAAGTCTACGTTGACCATGCTTCGAGCATTATTCATAAAATCAAGTGAACTGCACATTAAGGTGGTATGACAATTTGAAATGTAGAAAAAAAATAGTTTTCTTTTCTTGCATATTTGAAAAGTATAGGTGAGAGTCGTACAGTATAACAAAATATCAGTTTCTGGCTTCCACTGACAGATGGCGCCACTTTACCAAGCACCTTGGTGTTTTATTAAACATACTCCGCGACCGGTGTTTTAATTTTACTGCTCCAAAACTTCTCGTATAACCAACAGATTATTCAATTTTACGAGTAACAAAAGTCATTTTATAAGGCTGACCTCTTTTTGCCTAAGTAAGTTTATGTCTCTCTAACAATTTTTGTATCAAGTTTAGTCCTTCATGTGTCCATTGAGACGTTAGACTTCTAAATATCATTATCCGCGTAATATAACCTAAAATGCTATAAAGTACTTGTCGTTCAATATAACCAACACGATTGTTATACAGTATGAACCGTGACAATTAAATGGTAAAATATTACAAAAATTTACTTTCATCCTTTTTAGAAGAAGAAGGTCTACTGTACTTTGTCATGTATGTTAAATATAATCTCCAAACATTTATTAAGTGTTATTTGTTATTTTTCGTTATTTATATCTAAAAAACTGTTTTAGTAAATATGCAGTATTGTATAAATTTATAAAACAATTTATAAATGTCTATAAAGCTATATTTTTAATAAATATATTATATTATTACTCATATAAATATTGTGAGTACCCTTATAAATCATTCAGCCTTCAAAATTAACTAAAAATGATAAGTTGTTATACTATTACTTTTGTTTAAAAATCGCAAACTCGTAACTTTTACATTTATTTTGATAATTAATTGTTCTGCTCATATTTGACCCCAGCCAATTTTATCAATGATAGAGGACTATTCAAGGAACTAATCCTTTTTGAATATTTCAATTTTCATCGCGTCAATTAATAGTTATACCCAAAATATCTGTGGTTGTTCATACTGTACGATTCTCTTGTATGTATATTTACAAGAATCCATAGTAAAATGTTTACAGAGTAATTTCAATATTATCGATAAAAAAATGACTTCGCGCAGATACCTGTGAAAAGTCTAGAATTCCTAATTTATAATAAATAGATAAATATGCGCACCTATCACTAAAATTAAAATAAAATCCAAATTATTGCCAAAGTCTTGGCCACACTCTTCTAATTCTTTTTTTTTTTAATTATTGGCAATACTTTGGATATTGTGCTCTAGCTAAGTTTTGGCGACATATTGGCAAAAGTTTTGCCAACAGGTCCGATTTTTGCGCGAGCACTTAAAACGTTAAACGCGTTTTTCTCAAAATAACATGTTTTCGACTAGCGGAATCAATAATTCGAAATTATTCGAAAAAGTTAACCAATCGCCTCAAAACTTTCAGGAGGTCGTTTATCATATAAGTGACAACCATCTCAGCCTTTATAATCCTTATTAATTCTCTTATTTCATGCTTCATAAACCGAAATCTTTGCACAGAAATCCTTTAACCACGTAAAATCGACGACCTCGTCATAACCAATTTCCACCGGCCCAAAAGTTACGTTAAAGATGGGAATCGACATTTTCAACAGCCGTCCAAAGTACAATATACCGTTCGCGCCGGCACATCGCCTTGACTATACGAAGAACTTCGTCAAACTCTATCCCCTCGTCAACTGTCCGACGCGCGACGCAAACTCGCGCATAAGCAGAAGGCGCGCCCACGCGAACATCTCCTCGGCTCGTCCAAAAATATCGCTCTCTCGTTTCGCGCCCCTCAGCCGACCCGCAAACCACCCGCGCCCACCCCGCAGCTCCGCGCAACTACATCCGCGCGCACTCGCGCTACTCCGACCTACATATCGGTGCCTCGTTCCCCGGCCGGCGGCGTCGCCAAAACAAGCCAGCGCTGCAGCGTGTCCCTGCAGCCGATGCATATAGAAAGAGCGAATTAGCCCGGCTGGCTCTAGCTCGCTCCCTCGCTCGCTCGGCCGGAATTCGAGCCTCCTAATTGGGCCGCGCGATATTACGATAATCGCATTTGCGCGAGGGGGGGTCGGCCCAGCGTGCATCCGCGCCATGGGTGTACACGCGCATCTATACGTGCGCGCTCTCCTTGCTGCATAGCGCGCCGCTGTGCACACGCACCGCGTGCCCGTGCACGCGGTGCTTCCGGCTGCGGTCTTCTCGAGCTAGGGATTTTCGAATTTTACGCTCGCAAGGATCGCTGTATGTCCGGCGGGGACAGTCGATCGCGCGTTTCGATGTACGTTGCTGCATGACTTTAGATAAATAGTGCAATGGGATAACAATGTCGTAAAATATTATGATATTGATATCGTACAACATTGCTAATTAATTTCTTTTTTAGTTTAATGTATTTTTGCATAAAACGTTTAAATACAAATCTTTGATTTTACGATATGAATATATATATATATATTCTCTCTTATTCTCATTTCAACATTTTTACTATACAAACAAACAGTTTAATACTTTTTTTACTAATCTGCAATATCATGCATTTACGTTTATTTACTTATTCTGTAAGTGTTATTAGAATTTTATTTATTTTAAAAACTTTTTAATCTTTTTTATTATTTTAAACTTATTTTAAACTTTTGTTCAATAAAATGATAGTATAAATAATTATGTTATATTTTAGATTAATATTAAGTACTAAACTGTTTATTCGTAATATAAAAACATTATAATAAACATACAAATATTAAAATCCTTATTTTTGAGAGAATAATACTCGATTGCGACAAGACGCACTGACGGCGTTGAGCGCGCCGAAGTCGCATACAATTTGCAAATAGCTCATACTTTTTCACTATTATCAATCGAAGTTTGAAACTTTCCAATATACTTTCTCGATATATAATGTACAATTTTCTCGCTGAAAGTTTTTACGATTCGAAATTTTGTAACACAAGACATTGATTCATTGTTTCAATGGATGATTTTGACAGTAATATTTACAAAATTTTACTATATGACTCTAAAATGTTTGAAATTTTTTAAAAATATTTTAGCACACGTAGAATATGTTGAAGATTATTCTGTTAAAGTTTGAATAAACAATATTAAAACCACGCGAAGTTACAATGAGTTGAAGAGAAAAATGTATAGAACTTTTCTCAAGCAATAAATTGCACTTTTCTTAAATAATTGAAAAACAAAAGAAGATAAATATTTTGTTTTAATACAAAAAGATGCCCAATAAAATTTCCTATGTGTATCAATTGTCAAAATTTCAATTTGATCAATTTTCTAAAATCTCTCATCGGACAATACTTTTACGCGTTTTCGAGCGCTAATCCCCTTATTGCATCCGGCCCATCATATATGTTTGCTTGCATCCAGAGATTGTACGTCCACTTTTAAAATTTTAAAGTTTAATTTCGATACCTGTAAGGAAAATATATGGAACCAACTTCTTTCGGAAAAAATATTCTCACTAATTGAGTCAATAGCCACACATTAAACAGCTAATTTTTCTCTAAAACTACACTGACACACTGAAAAAACAATATCGTGAAATATTACGATATTGATACAGTAAAAATTTGCTAATAAATTTTTTTTTAAATGATGTATTTTTGCATAGAACGTTTAAATACTAATTTTTGATTTTACGATATTCAATATCGTAAATTTTACGATGGTGACCGAAATTGCATCACAACGCAAGGACTTTTAACCTTTTTGTACGTAAAGAGAGAGAGAAAGAGAGAGAAAGCTCATAACCTTTGAATAATTTAATATTTTAATACGAAATAAAGCTACCATGGTAGAAAATAGTCAATAACTATGTAGATCTATGTAGTTTGCCATGGTAAATAATCGAGGGCCGCGATAAAACTATATAACTTTCTTCCAGGGTAAAGCTGATTTATTATCGGTCTACATTTATTTTCTTTTGTGTCATTTTTCTAGCGTAAATGCAGACCGCATTGCAATACAATAGTACACTATGCAACAAGGGAATAAAGTCGACTTTATTCTCGTGTTGCATATAGAATTTTATTTCCGGCTTAAATGTGGCCATTTTATTGTTTTGAAGAGTGGGATCTACGGAAAGAGAAATTAATAGCTCAAAATTGAAAAAAAAAAGAGAAAGCATTTGCGAGAAATAAATAAAAAAATGGATTAGCGGGAAAAAATGGATTTGTGGGAAAAAGGTTGAGTCGGGCATAAATACAAGTATGCCTTTTTCACTAAAATTCCAATGTTTACTCTTAAACTGGTGGTATTTTAGTGATAAAGGCATACTTGTATTTGTATTTCAATGCGATTTCCATTTACGCTAAAAAGCAGACTCTATGGGATGAAACTATCGGTGCAGGAATTTGTGTTTAACGACCGAAAAATACCTTCGACGGTCTCGTGAAAATTAATTTTCGAAAAATGTAATACCCTCCTTGCAATTGAAATTCAAGTATACGGATGGTTGCTTCTATTTCAATTCTGCAGAAGCAGTTGAGTGAATATTCATTCAGCATTCTGAAGAGGATCTTTTAAAATAAAAAAAAAAGTTATCTCTGTCATAGCCGCGGCACAAAAAGCCCTCGACGCAGCAAACGCCCCGGTTAATTTTTCAAAAGCTTCTGCTCTCGGCCCCGTAAACTCTCGTGTGCGCGCAGACCGCGGTGGCGGCTCGATTTGCACAAGTAGCCCGGAGTTTCGCTGTAAGTTAAGGAAATACCTGTGGCTTAGGAAAGTTCGCCGCGCGCGCGCGCGCGGTTATACGCGCGTGGCAAGCGCTTCTACTCGTTAACTCGAGCCCGCACTCGCCGACACTCCCCCCCCCCCTCGCATTTTTTTCTACTTCTTATTTTGCAGCTAATTTAGCAAAGTTTCAGTTAGTTAAAACGTGGGAAATTGTTACGCGAAACACCGAAAGTTGATGCTTTTCCTCCTTCTCGCGCTCATTCCTCGCGCGCGCCGCACGTATCGGGGATAATTGATATTGAAATTGCGAGTACGCGTAATTTAAAAAGTTTCAGTGATGGGAGAATTTTATTGCAACTTTTATTCTTTTTCAAAAATCGATTGGAAAATCTCTATTACAAAGTTGCGTGATATTGGACGAAGCTGTGGAACTTGAAAAATTGCTACTAAGCATGAAGTCTCGCAATTTAAATTTAAAGTAAGGCGATTTATACGCCGAACGAAGATTGGATGGAAGTTGATTCCATAGGGTAGCTGCTGTAACATGGAATGAATTTTCGTCGCAACAAGTTGTTAAACCCCTAATTTTCAAATCTAATTCGGAAATTCTTTTAGAGCCAGGGGCGTCAAGAGATCTAAACTTGAATTTTTGCTGTCGAGTGTGATGCCGAGAATGTTTATTGCATTGATAGTTTGTACTATATTTCCGTCAAGAACTATGTCAGGTAGTTGTTGCGTTGGAAGCTGACTCATGAAACCTCGGGAGCCAAACCAAGTAGCTTTGGTTTTGGTTCGGTGAATGGAAAGACCATTATCCTGCGTCCATCTGTATATTCTGCGTAGATTAGAGTTAACGCACTCGATGATTTTCTCTGCATCTTTAAAATAGCCCCTGACATAAAATTCGAAATCGTCTGCGTATATATGATGCTTGCATCCGTGGAGAACATCTAGAAGGTCGTTGATAAATAACCAGAAGAACGGTGAGCCTAAGTGTCTTCCCTGGGACACACCTGCTGAGCGAGGCGCGAAATTTCGCGTATAAACTCGGTAATTTGTTTGTAAACGACTAGTTCAAAAACTCAAAAAAAAAGAGAGAGAGAGAGAGAGAGAGAGAGAGAGAGAGAGAAGAGTGACGAGCAGGTGAAGAGGATAGGCAGTACCACCGACGCTCATGTAGAGCGTGACCTGACATTGGCCACGCGCGACAATGGCCACTCGATGTGGTTACCGCGGGTAAACCGTTTGAGTGTGCACTTTACCGGCATTTTTCGATCGCTACGTTTTTTCGCGCACGCGTGTGTGTATGTCAAAAGTGTACTCCAGAAAAGGGGGTTGAACTTTTTTTTATCACCTCTGTGATAAAAGAATACGAATAAAACATTACATCGAGAAAAAGGATTAATATTTATTGTAAATTAATCATTTTAATCCCTAGAAATTTTCTTGTTAGCAGATGAATAAGGCAAGCGAGTTCTAGCATACTAGCACACTCAACCCAAAGATGTTTGGACTGTAAATATTATTTTATGAATCGATTTTGCATTGTTAGCAGATTATTTACCAACCAAAATAGTCGAGACGTTTTTGAGAAATGGCTTTTTGATTCGCCATATTGGAACCGCCATATTGAATTTTTTAATAACATTTTCACACAGCGAGTTCACTGAATATTAACGATATGTCAACTGACTTTAACAATATGTCAATAATTCAATTGGACAATTTCTTTATATTGGTTTTAAGAAAGTAAAAAAGTTTTTTTTTAATACCTAAAAGACAAAACTGTATGCGCATGAAGCAGCTTCTATTTAAGTTAATAAATAAAGGTTTTTCCCAAACAACTTTGATCATAAAATGTAAAGCTTTATTTTCTAACGCTATAGAATGTAGTGCCGAGTGAAAAATTAGAAAAGTTGAAAAATACAGGACTTGTACTATTCAGTATAGACATACCTTAATTACCGAGAAATACTCATTTCGCCATATTCAAATCCACATTACGCAAATGCGCAACTACTCCAGGTATGAAAACTTGACAAAAATTGCTCAAAGGTTCTAGCTAGCTTGAAAGAATGTACGGTTGCAGCCAACAGCCTTCAAAGCACAAGTACGTACTTCGCACGGAAAAAGAACGAATCCATCAAACGCAATCGCGGAATCCAAAAGAGCAAGAAGTCGCTGAATGCATGCCGCGCCATCGGCTGCATGCCTCGACAAGGCGTGAAAATCCAGTTATGCGCAACCCTCTGACAATTCAGCAGTGCGCGCGGCTCGCTCGCTTCTTTTATGTATTTTTGCGTCGCTTGCTCGTTCCGCTAACTCGCCGGGAGCGCAGGATCCAGAGTCTCGCGCGTGCTCGGCGCATCGCGGCTCGCGCGAAGAAAGAGATCCGGCGCACGGCACAGTGCTTTATGACGCCGATCGTGTTGGAGTAATAACATTTCTCATTGAATCTAAAACATACTTGTTTAATTCAGAGGGGCATTTATTCGACTCGAGAAAACATGTTTTGTTTGGAGCTCTCTTTGTGGAGTTGGGCGAATATATTTTCGATTCGATTTAACGAAACATTCGATCATCCGCCCGCAAACAAGATTTCTCCGAGTCAAAGAAATGTTTTTCTCAGTGCAATGATACAAATATATTCTACCTTCGCAATACTTCTGAAACAGTAACTTATTGCATTTTGCCGTATATATGAAGCTTATGCGTTGCAGCATATTTTTTTTAATTCGATTTCGATTATCGCAAAACGTAAATGAACTTTTGCACACACGGTAAAGAAACATACGTTTCATTAATGCACCGATGAAATTGAAAATGAATACATGTAAAGCGTGCGTATTACGTTGCACGCGCAAGACAACACGGAGGATTGTTATTATTTACAACGGATATCCCATTTATTTATAGCGCTCACACACACACGCACACACACACACACATACATCCAGGCATTTTGTACAAAACAATTTATAATTACACCGCGCTCGCGCACTCGTTCGATAATTAATGTTCCAGATTTTGACGCTCGATTAATAAAAAGGAAGTAAGCGAACAAAAGCAGGCGTTAGCTCGCGATAAAGTATCGGCGTCAATGCACGGCAACACACAACGGTGTATATGAGCGCTGCAGCACGCTGCCAAAACCAATATGCATAATATTAAGTTATAATATCCCGAAAACGGTGGTAGTGGTGCGGGAGGGGGGGGGGGGGGGCGTCCGACCGCATTAACCGCGCGAATCTCCGTCCGGTAGCGCGCGCGCCAGTTACCGTGTGAATTTTTCATAAAAGCCGAATTAAAAAATCAATACCTTTATTATGTACCGAGCGAGCGATATACTCTTCGATAGAGACGGGCGCTCGCACGCGCGCGAATAATCCGCGGTGGTTATAACACTACACGAGGTCGCTGATAAACGAATTGGATATTTCGGTTCAAGTGGTTTAATGCTTTCGCAAATATCGCAGAGTAGCTGCATCTAATGGCATGCATCAAGATTCAGTCCAAAGGTGTTGGCACTGTTAATTTTATTTCAGGAATTGATTTTGCATTGTTTGCAGATTATTTACCAACCAAAATAAAAATTTGCGGGGAAGCCATTTTTGAGAAATGGCACTTTGGTTTACCATATTGGAATCGCCACTTTGAATTTTGAAAATTTGATAACGTATTCGCAATTAGTGAGCTTAAAAACTCTTATATACAAATTTTCATGATAAACCGATGGTTAGATAAATTTGTGCTTGAAAGGGACATTATTGACCATTATTCTTGCTTAACTCTTTGAAGCACTAATTTTTCTAACCATCGGTTTTTCATTAAAATGTGTTTATGAGTTTTTGGGTCGTCGATTATGAATCCGTTCTCAGATTTTCAAAATTCAAAATCGCGGTTCCATTATGGTGAACAGAATTGCCATATCATAAAAACGGCTCAACCGATTATTTTTAGTTTGGTTGGTAAATAATTTAGAAACAATGCAAAATCGATTCCAGAAAGATAATTTACATTTGGGTAGCAAGACTTTTAGACTAAATCATGCTTGGCTATGGCTCACCATAGCTTGATTTCTACGCATTTATATGGAATTATGAAAAGCCTAAGTATATATTATAGCATTGAATGGGAGGAAACAAAGTGATTGGCTCAAATTGCGGAATTTCTACCGGATCTCGTGATTTCTATAGATTTTGAATAAATATTGGTTAAGAGCGTAAAATATATATTACGTCCACATAATTATTAAGTCATTTGCTCATAAACAAAACTTAATTAGTCTTAAAAATTGAAATAAAATATTCACTCTATTTACTCAGTATACTCAATGCAGTCTTACGATATAATCTGTATATGACTGATATTCAGCATTAAAACTTGAAGCAAGTCGTTATTAATCAGTATTCATATTATGGAGACATAGCGATACAAATCTATCTAAAAATGTGTCACCTTGTTTGTCACATTTACAATAACTCACATCCAACGTATCATTGCAGACCTGACGGCAAGATAAACCGAAAGCACACAAGCAATCATGCCATTACAGCGGCAGCTAACAATAAACCCGCGCATCCCCCCACATTACACCTAAGCTTGGAAAAACGAAGGCGCAAAATCGAAAATGCAAATTTCCATTTCAGCGCGCAAATTTGCACAGTAATAGTCGCTTCATTTTCCAGCCGCAGGCCGCGGTAATTCCCCACCTTACACCGGCAACTTCCTTCGCTCGCAACGAGCGACGTGCCGGAAAATGCTGCCGCGCAGCCAACCGCACAGCAAGCGAGAGAGACAGAGACGCGTATGCGTGTGTGTGTATATGTTTGCGAGATACGCTCGCACGATACAGAGTGGCTGCTTTTATCCGCGGGCGGGCGTTCGATCCGCGCGCGGCGCGTCAAGTCGATGCATTATTTATACATGGAAAAGGGAGAGAGGCGCGGACAGCGAGGGCGCGAGGCACGGCAGACTAAACAAGAGTAATGGGAAATGCGGGAAACAAAAGAGCGCACTTTTGCGGCTGCATTTTGCTCCCCTCAACTGTCGAACCGCAACTTGCAAAAGCCAGTCTCTCTGTCCGTCATCGGCAGGCCAGTGGCGGCGTAACGATGTCAAATTGTCGAGTGGCGCGACGACGCCGCCGCTGCAGTCGCGCTTTTGCGCGAAATAACGATAATTAAGGACACTCGGCGAATCGCCGGGGAGGTTTGTGTGTGCTTTAGCAGCTTAATGCGACGCTGCAGCGTAAATAGAAAAGTGCGGTCTTTATGTATTTTTTTCTCTTCGTTGCGGGAAATCGATTTCTCTTTTAAACTCTGTTTGAGCTGCGCGGCTTTGTTGCTTTTGGTTGCGTTGTGTTTGTAGACCGTCGCCGAAAGCGAAGAGCTCCCCTAACTTCGGAAAATACGATAATTATATTGCACGTTATTTCGATACAATTTTATAGAATTTTTCAACTATAATAGAAGCGAAGACGAAAGTTACGAGAATAATACAATATTTTCAGAGTTTTCATGAACAGAAACGCCATTAACATACTTTCGTAGATAAGTGAGCCGGAATTAATTATGGTTTTTCGATATTAAAAACAAATTTATAGTCTTTTTGTTCGTGAAGAATCAACTACATTCCTGCCAGTTTTTAATCGACTTCTAAAATGAGAAGTTTATCATTCGACCATTACTTATTTCTTTCTTGTTTTTCGATCATAACCGCAATTTTATTAAATTTAAAGTTAACTTTAATTTTATAAAATGACTAATGTTTGAATTTATGAAATATGTTTGTTAAAAATTCGAATCGAATTTTATAACTAAAAGGCCGTATTTAACATTTTTCAGTTTATTGATTATTCATGCTTATCGTCGTGTACACGGAGAAAAAAGTAGTAATGGCTACTAAAAATGAGATTTAGTAATGGTTACCTTATCGGTTAAGTAAATTGGAGCCAATGGGGAAAATCTGCACTCATTATTTATCCGATTAGGACCGAGTACTAAATCCCCGAATAAAAAGTATGAATCTCCAATTTACCTAACCGATTATTACTAATCAATTTATTATAATATAAATATAGTCGCTTCTCAAAGTTGATGGGATCGAAAAAATGTCAAATTATCGAGCTCCGAATTATCGAATTTCATAAATATCGTTTAAGAAAGGGAATGGGCAGGGATGGAGAAAAACCTTCGAATTGTCGAATAATTCAAATAATCAGCATTCACATTACCGATTCAACTGCATTGGCTTTTAAAAAACCGACAATTCTTCCAATTTTGGTTCGAAATTACGGAGAATATTCGATTTCCTAGCTACAGACCTTCGTGCTTCCGGCGGCCGTCCACATTAACATACTTGCAAAGTGCTGAAATTCTATTATTACGCAAGAAAGTGCATAATAAAGCCCAGGTTTACGAAAGATGTTAAACCATGATTAATTTAGCCCCATTTCTTCCTCCGCCCCACAAGACGCCGAATTCTTTCGCACGGCTGCTCCCCGCGGTGCCTTCCAATCATCACATTTCCACCTCTCTAAAACCTCGCCGAGGACTTAAATTTCTTATCGCCCGCCGCGCGCTTTTCCCCGTCATTAGACCGGTCCTCCGAGACGCGCACCAAGACGGGCGGCAAAAAAAGAGGAGGGGAGGGGGAGTGGCAGGAATCACTTATACCCTCTCGCGCTTTCTCTCTCCTGTCCCAGGCGATCGCAGCACGCATTCATTCGCGCCGGTCGCCGGACCTCTTGTTCTCCACTCTACCGGCGACAATCGCTTCAAAGCACTCATCGCTCAGCCGCGCTCCTCAATCCCCCCGAGCCGTTAATTATTTGTACCGAAACGAGATCGACGCTTTTTACCCTGATGTACGTACTCTCTTTCTATCTTTCTCTTTCTCTTTCTCTTTCTATCTCTCTTTCTCGCAATTGAAAGCGTATTCCCGCGGCCGTTCTGTGACCCGCTTCTTTTGTTTCTCTCGCGGTATAGCTATGTACGTATAGCGCTCTCGTCGCTATTCAAAGAGTATACGCCGCACAAAGGACGATTAGCATAGGATTTGCGACAGTGCGGGATGCGGGGACACGTAACGGCGGCCAGCAGGTTCGATCAATTACTGCGCGACGATCCGTGTTTAATTGAACTTACGTAAATATGGATTCACGGCTGAACTGGGCGCTGAGCTTTTTATATTTACCGACGCTTGAGATTGCCGATTGGGCCCGGACGCGAGCGCGCACCAGCTTAATTGCCGTTTGACGATTGCCGCGTTTATTCGCGCTTGGTTATTCCACCGATATACCGTTGCGATTACTTATTTAGAATACGAAAGAGAATATACTTCAATTGATTTGTATTGGATTTGCGAAGTATATTATATATATATTTATCTTTGAAATCAATATGAAATTATCAACAATTTATAATATATATTATCATTAAAAAGTTTTTCTTATCATCCGAAAGGTCTTATCCAGAATCGGTTAAAGATTGTGTACCTATATAATAAATTTATTTTAATAGAAGTCGATAAAAATATATATTTAACTCATTATAAAAGTTTAAAGATTGTCGTTAATGCTCATATCTCCTTCAGCATGTTTCCTAGCCGTAACTAAAATCTTCTGTAAAAAGAATATGTATATATATTTATATATTGATACATTGATTTGAAAGATAACACATGTGGAGCTTAATATTTAAAAAAATGTGATAACATTACTAATAATTTGTTAGCTTCGATAAAACGTACTGCACAGACATAGAAATATTATTACTAACAAGGAGAGTCCAGAACATGCGGGAAGCGAAATCAAATGGCACGCCAGCGCAATGCGGAAAGTATGAGCGGCGGGACAAAGATACTACGATATTGAGGTTCTGTCGTCTGCTAGAGCTCTTCCGGAATTCTACGCTTTTGCTTCCGCTGCGATCTCCCCGGCTGCCGGCGCTGTCTTGACGAGACTCGTACAGACTCGGGTACGCGCTGTAGTAGAGCGTTGTGCTGATTAGTCCGCACAGGCGCGCGGCATTTGCGCATATGTACACTAGCGCGGTGATTTTATGTTTAAATCCAAACAATCTCATTCACTACTTTTATTCAAAACAAAGGAGAAGTACTTAAATATAATTAACAAACTACTTCTATTCAATGCAAACATTTTTATGGGTTTGTCGTTAAAAATTGTGCAAGTTTCTCTTTATAATGATATTGTTATGACAATAATGCTATTGTCGTAATAATAATGCTAGTGTTGTTACAATAATGTTATTTTTATCCACGATGGTATATACGAAAGTGCATATTCTCTATTATATTTTCGAGCATGTTATGCAAGTGCTCCTGATTTGACTATACCTGACTGACTGTAGTTTAAATATTATAAAGTAAATTCATGATCGGATTGAAAGTGTAAGAAATACAAATCAGTTTAAAGAAAATCAGATTCGTAAATTTGGTAATAGAACGGAGATTATATTGGACCATCTTCAATTTTTCAATTAAATTCACGCAGAACGGATGTAAATTACATACAGAGAGAATTTTCTGATAAAAATTACCGTAAAAATCATAGTAAAGGTCGGATATTTTAACCAAAACACAATTATCTCGCTTATTTTACTTGTACCCTTCTAAACGGGTAAAATTTAAGTTGACTCATTATATTTATTATTTATCAAAATGTTGCATTTACTATGATTTGCATGATTTTATCTTTCTCTCTGTGTGACCTCCCTCGAGCTACCGTACACTGTACAGATATAATATTCCATGTACAAATGAAAAAAGTTAATAACAATATTCACTTAATTGAAAATATCCATTCAAACGTTAAATTGTATTATATTTAGCAAAAATTTCAACTTTAAAATTTTATTTCTATATTCTTTATTTTATATTCTGACATTGTCTTACAGTTATACATCAATATTTATATGATGTTCTATAAACTATAAAATATTTCTTGTCAATTTATACTTTTATAAAACATAAAATCTGAATTTATCAATAGTTTGACAAAAAGCTGTGAAATCTCATTAAAAAGTACTTTGTAAAAGTAAAAAGATCGGAAAGTATGCTTCTCTTTTTTATCTAATAATAATAATCTTGAATCGTTACGAGACAAAGTTTATTAATTTTAAAATTAATTTTAAAATTCTTATAGTTTGACAAAAAGAACTAAAATCTCTAAAAAGGACCTTATAAAGGAAAAACTTCTGAAAGTACGCTCCTCTACTGTAATTTTATTCTCATCATTCCAATTTTGTATGCATATTACTTTACAATCAATCTACGATAGATTCACTATAAATTCGAATTCATCATTGATTGTTTTGCAACTGGACAGGATTAAGAAAAAGAAAGAAAATCAAATGAAAAGCGCGTAAATTACAGAACGACGTCACAGAGAAACACACAGAGTTCACCTGAAAGGCCACGAGGGTGTCGGAGGGGAGGGGGAAAATACGAAAGTCAGCTGGGGTCCCGTACACCGGCACGCGCCACCACTGCCACGGCCACGCGTCCCTCGAATAACAGTCGCAACCCCGCCCCCCTCGCTCGCTCTCCTGCTTTCCACTCTCTGCACACATGTAGGCATATGACGATGCAGTGCCGCACGCGCGCAGCTGGAAGTCAGAGGTATTATATATGTGCGTTGAGGGAGCAGACGCTGCGGAGCGGAGCGTGCGGCCAAAAATTAACTTAGTCCAAATGTTGCGACCCAGTCGGTTCGAAATATCTGGGGTTTCCGGTAGGCGCGGTTGCGGTCTGTTTAGTTGCTTCGGAGGTGTTCATTCGACGATGCACGGCCTCTCGAGACTTGAAATTCAATTTAATTAGGTTGCGGGAAGAAAAGAGGTTTGGGTATGGATATTCTAATTTAGCAGTTTATTGGTAGAATTGCAGCATTACTTAATGATAAATTAATTTAGAAATTGGTGTGCAATATAGTCTGTCAATAATGAGGAGAGCATATCGTGATGGATATATACGATCATTAAAATAGTTACTTTAGTTTTATTGTTTTGTTTCGATTTGAGCAAACTAAAATTTTATAAGTCTTTTTATTCCGAAAACGGAAAGACATTTGAGTATAAGTAAATAATTCATTTTATTAAAACGTTTAATTTTAACAGAAAATAACAAATTCTAAAAAAATTAAAATCAAGCTAAATATGTAGAATTTAAAAGTGACAAAGTAACATTTTATTTAATTAACAATTTTTTCAATTAAGAATTAACAAGTATCTACACTCGCAAAATTCCAATTGATGCGAAACATTGATTTAATTATAGTACCGTACATCTTCATCAAATAATCTTTCGCCAATATTAAGAGACTCTTGCACACTCGTACTCGTCCGACAATTCACTCCCCTTGAAATCTCATACAAAGCGCTTTCAAATTTATGAACATCCTCCACCAGCGCCCGAAAAATAAAAACATAAGTCAAAAAACTTGAAAACACGTTCTACAAGTCGAATTACGCGGACGATGTACACTGCGCGCGCGAGCGCAAAAACGACGCGACTCGTCGAGCCAGCATCGGGAAACGAACCGCAGCCGGTGACCACGCGCGAAACTCCCCGCGACAGCAGATCGTCCCGAAAATCACGTCAAGTTTAGCGGGCGCACAGCTCCGAAAAATCCCCGCGCTTCATCGAGCGGCACGCGAGAGCCGATGTACCTAGATCGCGGGAGGGTTAAAAGCGCGCCGCGGAGTACGGACGCGAGACCGGGACCGAAGTACGGGTGAATCACCGGCAGCCGCGCGGGCGGAGAGCGACCCTGGCTCTATAACGATAATCCCTGCGACGACGCGATGCATCGCCGTTCTGTGCATGTGTGTGTGTGCACGTTGAATGTTCCGCGTTAAATTGTTATTGTAAGCTTGTGGGCTTCGATGAGTCATGAGTAAATTGTGCTTCTCGAGTGTTTATGTACTTATAATTAGTTGTTGGTGTTAATAAATGAGAAAGATAATTATAATATGTTTTGATAAAGGTAAGTTTCTTTTTGTAAAATATTCGTTAGACATGAAACGAGGAAAGGAAAATATTTTTGTAATTGATTTCTTAAGCCTTGGCACTTTTACAGCAACAAAGTTCAGCAAAGTATACCTATTAATAATCAGTTACAATTGAGGCTGTAATATTTTAGACCCGGTTTTCTTTGCATACCGAGGTGCATTATGGATAAATACACGTAAAAATAAGTTGGACAAATACATATCGTTACTTGCAAAATTGATATAAATAAACAAACCTCTATAAATTACACTTTTTCAACAAGAAATGTAATTGTCTTGTAAGAACCAATAAAAATATTTGTCTGAATATTATTTGGATCTATAATTTAACAGGATTGCTGATCTTGAAAATGAGGTTCAACTTAAAAAATTAAAAATCACCAAGTACCGAATTTGGTGCAAATCGTCAACTGTAAATAATTTTAGTCCGTTATATTCAATCCATTTATTTTTAATTAAAAAATTCAAAGTTGAACCCTAAATACATTATCAGCGATCTCAAAAACATCGAAATATAAAGTTTCAGAAAAATTGGTAATATAATTATGTCCTGTCTCGATATACAGAGTATTAAAGACTATCCGAGTTAAAATGAATTTATAAAGAATCAAATATAAATGTATATAATTATATATGCAGAGTCAAATAAATTATATATAACTCAAATAATAATTTTGTTGCTTCTATCCGTCGGTTAATTTTTAATATTAAAATTCAGGAATCTATCGATCTCCCCCAGTCAACTGATGTTTGTTTGAAAGGAATGTAAAATAAAAACTATTCAATTAATTGAATATTTCAATTAAATTCCTTTCAAGCAAACATCACTTGACTCGGAGATATTGATAGATTCCTGAATTTTAATATTTATAACTCAGCTCTAACAACAAAAACCGCTGCTAACTTCTTTAAAAAATTAGCTTCAAAATTCAATAATACATACACTCGACGTGGGAAATTTTTGGTCGAATACGTTTGAATTTTTTTGCAATACTGTAATTTCATTGGGTCTCATTGAATCGAATGCACGTTTTTGCTAAGCTCATTGGAGGATTTCAAACGCATTCGACCAGAAATTTCCCACGTCGAGTGTACATACATATAAGGTAGAACGGGGTCATACCGATCACTTAAGAAAGAATTGTTATAATTAGAAAAAAAATAGCATTTCTTTCCTTTTTATATAAGTTCAAACTTTTATCTTTTCAATTTTAATAGTTTTAACTGACAGAAATACATAAAATACGTACTATTTTTTCAAAATAAAAAAAATCGTTTTTGTGCGGGTCACTTCCGATCAGTTAGACAAAATATAAAATTAAATTAAATTTCCCTTAAATTTATATTTCTCATGCTTATAATGTTAAATTTTAATGTGCAAAAGACTATTTTGCACTAGTAAAGTCAAAAAAGAGCATTTATAAACGTTTCATTACCTCATGAAAATATACGGTAATCCTACTAATCTGTTTTTACGATTTCCCCATTTAAATACTCACGGATCGAATTGATCCCATTTCACTACACAATTTCAAAATTCATTTAAAAATTAATAAATATCACTAGGAGAATAAAAAAAATTTAATTTCAAAGTTTAAATGCTATATTTTTCTTGTCTCGCACTTAAAATTTCCAATAATTAAATTTAAAAATTGTAAAATGGATTTTAACGCAAACTTTTCTTATAAGAATAGTATCTAGAACCTATCGATGTGAATATCTTTATTAACATATTTTATATGTTAGGTTTTTAGCGTTATTTAAGTTGAAAGTTACATTCTAAAGAATATAAAGATATTTTCACCATTCAATAAACTTAATATTTCTCATAATTAAGTGATCGGTTCGACCCACCCAATCAGTTTGACCCCGTTCTCCCCTACCGATATACATGTATGTTGCCGGCAGAAACCGAAATCAGGCAATTCGCGAAATGCCTGAAACTTTAGGCAAAACCTTGATTTGGCGATTAGTCAATTCGGGTTTTTTCTAACATTGATTAGGCAATTCGGATTTTGTCTAATATTGATTAGGCAAAACTTGAAATGCCTAACTTGTATTAGGTAAAACCCGAAATGAAAATTTATCAATAAGTAATGTATTATTATTTCATGGTTCAAGAAAGAGGAAGAAATTGTAAGTAATATTGAATTAGTGTAGAACAATAAATTAATAAAAAGCCTCTTTCATCTTTGTAGTCATACAATTTTATAAATATATATATTTATTTTTTAATTTATTGGATTTTATTATATGGGTACTGCTGATCTTTTACTTTAATAAATCTGGATCGACAAGGATTTTTGCCACCGAACCAAACATATTGTTATAAATTATTTTATAATTATTTTATTATTAACATCTTTATAATTGCATAATTTATATTTATATATCTATAACATTGTATCATGACTGCAATGATGCTATCTACATTTGTATTATTAAATATAATATGTATTGTTCTACACTAATTCAATATTACTTATAACTTTTTCCTCTTTCTTGAACCGCGAGATAATAATAAATTACTTATTGATCAATTTACATTTCGGGTTTTACCTAATACAAGTTAGGTATTTTGGGTTTGACCTAACCAATATGAAGCAAAACACGAATTTTAGACAAAACCCGAATTTCCTAATCAATAATATGCAAAACCCAAATTGCCTAAAATTATTTTAGCAAAGAGCCTCTTCGCTCTATATTTATTATACTATACAACATAGCAATTAAAATACAGAATAAACGTTTTATGATTTAATCAATTTATTACTAAATTTCTCTAAGTTCTTTCTAATACTTTGATTACGAGTAGAATTAAGAGAATGCATTTGTACAAAATTTTTCAAAACTTTTCATAATTAAAAAACATTTCAGTTTCGTGGGTTAACAAAGTTGATTATACATACTACTTACATCCTTGCACAGAAAATATTAAATAAAATATCAATTTATTAACGATCTAGAGTCTTCAAATTTTACAAATCATTTGCTATAACTTGTATTCTACAATTTTGAAGTGGATTTTAATTTATTCTAGACTTAAAAATGTATAGAGTACACATCGATATTTGCGAAATAATATTTAACTATCATACTAAAACACTAATTCTGTCAGCGTTCATGTTAATAGGTATAACATATGCATTGTGACTACAAGTGTCAGTCGCCGACGTATTATCGTACATATATATTCTGCACTCTGTTAACTGGCGAGTTGTCCTTTTAGCTTAGCCGACGACCAGCCGCTAATCCTCGCTCTCAGTTTATAGATTTTTTTATCGTCGGCTGATACGTATGCATCGCCGCGCAGCTTTCGTTTCTCTCCCGCCCTCTACCCCACTTTTCACTGATTTCGCGTGTGAATTAGAGCGAAATTGATCTCCGCATAGCACTGCGACTCTTTCCTTTTATAATCTTTGAAAAGGATTGACGTGTTTTTATTCTTTTATTCATTTATACGATTTTTTTTATTTATCTCTTATAAATATGAGACCATAGTACTGCAAGTTATTTTTAAAGACTCTTTTGTTTTACACAGTCGAAATATCTCTTCTATTTTGATTAATTTATGTTTAAATAAACAAAATAATTTTTTTAGTCCACTTAACGTTAATTTTAAAGAAAAACGTATTTCGTATGTAGGGAAATATTAATACTTTTTCATCATTACAATGCATATTTGCTTGAATCGTAATTTTTATTTTACAAAATTTGATTAACAAATACGTTTATTTTACTCGTAACGTACGTTTTAAGGAAATATGGAATAGTTTGGCTTATTCCATAGAAGATCACAGAATACTGTTGGTGGTCGTATAATAAGGGTATTTATATTATTCTTTTATTATAAATGTATTAAGTGAATTAAACAGAATAGTATAGATCCTTTATTTATATATGATTACAATTACCAATACATTTTTCGTATATTTATTAAAATGTTAAATATCTTTTTGTGTACTACAATATTGGACATATTCCCTCAAATCTATATCCAGATATCGCACATTCATTTCCGATGCAATTGCACTTTATTGATGCATTATATACGGATTACCGGATTATATGATCACAGTTAATAAATAAAATGGTGACAGTAATGATTAAAAGTTGATATGCATTTCGAATGAAAATGTACACTGTTACAAAACTCTTTTTAATTCAAAAATGTTTTTAGTTC
Organism: Gastracanthus pulcherrimus; assembly: GCA_949152435.1. NCBI lineage: Eukaryota > Metazoa > Arthropoda > Insecta > Hymenoptera > Pteromalidae > Gastracanthus > Gastracanthus pulcherrimus. The sequence continues at coordinate 9,692,461 of OX424576.1, read as the reverse complement.
GTCATTCATGACAAGCAATCCTCCAGCCTTAAAAGAGCAAATTAAAGCTCGTCGACAAAACACGAACCATGCCAAACTAATAATTGCTACTTTTCAAAGTGCAATGTATAAAAATACATGAAAAACGCTGCCAATTGGTTTGGCACTCTGCTTTCTCAAAGAGATCTTTTTAATTTCAGTAAAAATTTCATCGGATTTCATAATTTAATTTGCGAGGATTCATTGGATTTCATAATTTAATTTAAACACACTACATGACAAATAAAAAACGGTATATTTGGAATCTATTTCGGTGTCAAATTAAAGGATTCTATAATTACTTTATTGCGAAAATAATTCGCTTAATAGAAAAACACTTCTTCATAAAAAAAATTTCGTTTTTACGTTAAAAAATGGAAAAAAAAGTTTTCGTCAAAACAATGTTTTCTCTTTGAGAAAGCAAAAACAGATAAATAAATAAATACATAAATAAATAAATAAATAGGTAAATAAAAAGTATATAATAATAAAAGATACGAACAAATAACTCGAAATAAAACAATATGATGTGGAGGTATTGATGATATGAGCTGAGGATTGGGATCGGTCGATTCTTGGTCAATCAATCAATTACACTTGCTTTAATATAATTAAGTTATGATTTGAGTAGTTTAAATGCCTCAACCATTCTAAAGTTTTACCTACTTAATACTTATAATTTTCAATGATTATATACTGCGCACGTACTTAAATATCAAATAAAAAGTTTAAAATATCGATGAATACCGCTTCCCCGAACATTGGCCCACAAACCCCAAATTTCTAACTAAACAAAAAAAAACTAATCTATAGCAAATCAAGAACAATAATGACCACTTCAAAGGTCCAATAATTAACAATACCCACGCACATGATAACGAAAATACTCTTGCACAAAACCAGAAATAAAAAATGCTCCACCTCGAATCCAAGTGGACAAAACGATACCAGTGCAATTGAAAGAATCGCCGTGAAGCCTCGGCATCAAACCGACAATGACAAAAACATCGTTACAATATCCACGCAACTGCATATCTAATAATAATAATCACAATAAAAACCGACCCAAGAAGACGGGTAAAAGAAAAAGGAAGAAAGAACTGTCGGAGAGTAAAAGGCGGAGAGCGCGCGCCGCAAGAATGGACACTTACCTTGCGCGAAGCCGAAGTCGATCCTCGCGAGGACGATGCCCAGGGCGAGCAGCAGCGCGACGCCTGCCACGAGCGAGCCGCGCCTCCTCCCGCTCTCCATCCTCCTGTCCTCCGGATATCCCGTTTTGCGCTCGGGCTACTCGGGGCCCCGCCCTCCCCGCCCACCCCCCAGCTCGTCGTCACGTCGTCCTCGAGCTCACTCGGCACCGGCCCGAACGCACCTCTCACGCGACACCCGACCAACAGCAGCGCGGCATCAACGACGAGACCCAAGCACTGCCGCCTGGCACCTCGGCTCTTCGCTGCTAAGGTCACTCGTCGAGAGGTCCTCGCATCGGAGCACTTCTGCCGCTGCTGCTGGATGAGAGCAATGTTCGTCCATCACCGAGAGGTCAACCCCGGGAGGAAGTGTACTTTGCACTGTGTCTGGCACTGGTGGCGATTTCGGCCGACGACGGTGGGGGCGGCACGGGCGGGATGCACGATGGTACGGAGCGATGCTCGTATCTGGAAGCAGAGAGGTTTAGGTTTAATGCTTTTTTGTTGTTTTTTTTGTGGGGAGGTGTAGCGAGATAGAAGCTAATGGTATGTGGGAGAATTTGAGATTACTTTAAAGAGAATCTAATGGACTCTACGAGCTATAAACCCTTATACTACGCAAACGGACTTTTGTCATTCCGCTTTCTCCAATTCGGATAGGTGACCGTATTATCCGAATTGGAGAAAGCGGAGTGACAAAAGTCCGTTTGAGTAGTATAAGGGTTTATAGCTCGTAGAGTCCATTAGATTCTCTTTAAAATAATTAATACATACTTGCATATTGTCGAGAAAGTGTAAAATGGAAATTTCTTTTCATAAGAATTTGGGATTAGATTGGGAAATTGAGGTTTTTCGGATTGTTGTACGAAAGTTACTTGAGGGGGGAACCATGATTACTTAGAGATTAATTAGAGAGTTCAAAAAATTGATTTTCTTTTTGTCTCAATCAATAGCGATGCTGTTCAAGAATATAATCTTGGAGTTTCAAAGAGAAATTCGATATATTCCGCTAGATATAGATGCTGAAGTGCGCGCGTCTCCTGTCCAGGTATCGAGTGATCGACCACTTCAAACGCGTAAGGTAAAAGTACCAGTAGCTGGACGCGTAGTAGCGTGAAGTAAAGTAAGCGATTATTTAAAGCGTGACAATCATATTTTAATGATTATTTTTGGATTCTATTGAATGATTAGACTTCACTTAACAAATATATAGTAAAATAAATATTTTTAATATTGATTTATTAAAGAAATAACTGAATCTTTGAAAAGTTGCTATGTACCAGTACCTGGACACGGAAAACAGGACTGTCCTAGTGTCCCAATTTGCATGTCCTAGTACCTGGCCATCAAATTCCAACTGAATAAAAAATGATTTTAACTCGCTTAAACATTAAAATATAAGATTTGAAATAAATGATTGTCAAGACAGTTAATTTTATAAATTTTTAAAGTAAAAATAATAGAATTATAATTAAGTAGTGAATAAGGTTATAGATACATTCAAAAGACCTCTGATTTAAGATTTTTCTTGTTTTATTTTTTTCTTTTGTAACATTAATTTTTTAATCTCAACATTAATTTTTTTCGCTTCTTCGGCTGCACCTTTCTTTACTTTCTTTTCGTTTTCTTTTTGAATTTTAGCATTTTCTCTCTGTCTTTTTCTTTCTTCTTTTTCCATCAGCTTTTCTTCTTTCTCTTTTTGAATTTTCAGGTGATGAGCTTGCCAATCTTCTGAGGTAAGTACAGTAGTGATTTTTATAGCATTTTATTTCTTCTTAATAGGGATTTCTTGAGGCCAAGCTAATGCTTTTTTGAAAGGAACTGGAACATTTAATAGCTTACGGCCATCCCTCCTTTAATTGCAGCCAATGCCTTCGCCACAGATTCTTGCGTGTACTCATTCTACCCATTATAGCATTTCTGAAAAAAGAAAAAGAAACTAAACATGTAGATTTTAATTTCATGAACATACATTTTTAGGTTAAGAGGTTAGGATTTGAAAAAAATTACTTTTTTCGCTATTGATTTACATAACAATATCATAGAAATGTATATTAAATATATTTAATTAAAATACTTACGAGTTTTGGTTCAAAAAGCTCCAAAAAATCAAGAAAGTCGTTAAACAAAAAATGTCCAGCTACACGTACAACTTTTCGGAGCAGGGAAAATCACTTTTGTCCCAGTACCTGGACGGTCGGTCAGGTACTGGTCACACAGTCATATCGTGTACCAGTAGCTAGACACATTAATTTAAACGTATAAATATTTATTTTGCAATATATTTGCAATTCAGACGTATTTTTAATGTACCTATAAACATAAAAAAATTGTGTTCGGGTCACGAAACATTAAATAACGCCAGTTATAATCTTAACAATTGTGTCGTGTCTCTTAACCCTATTTTAAGAAAATGGACGACATCGATCAACGAGATTAAACGCGGCAATTATAATAGTTTTTAAAATTTCAATTACAGAGATAAATGCAAACAAAAAATTGTATAAGATGTATCTATAATTCAAATATTTAAATAAATTTTAATTATATACAAACTTTATTTTTAGAGCTTAATAATAATTAAAACGTATATGAATGGCCAGGTACTCGTACATGTCCAGTTACTGGTACTTTTACCTTATTTCTCGAAATGTGTTTTTTATATTTTTACAGTTTTTGCTTATACACGATTAAAACAAAAAGGTATTTTTTGATCATTGTTTTAAAATTTATTAATTAGATATTGATTGATGAATCATCCTTGATGGACCTAAAAAGTTAGTGAAAAATACACGTTATCTCGGAATAATCAAAACTATTTACTTAAAATTATACAGAATTTCACTTTTTATACTTTTTATTCATTTTTTAAGGTCTATTTAAATCATTTTATATTTGGTTTTAGACCAGAATTAAGGACGCTAGAATGCATATAGTGGCGTAAGTAGCATCGCGGTGCCCGGAAATAAAATCTTGTAAAATTTGTATGCAATCTTTGAATGCCATATTAATTAAAATTTCCATAGTTTTCATAAATAAAAATAATTATTCCTTTTGATTTAGAAAAAATGATAAAAAATCACCTTTGTTCGTAATTGTAATTAAGGTTCTCCCCTTAAGGAATTATAGGTCACGATGATAGCCTCAAATCGCCTGATTTTGAAGGCGATTCGCATAAAATTGATGGACTATAATTACCATCGAAGTGGTATACCTAGCACTGAATATCAATTAATGTTTACTATTTTACAGTGAAAGTCACTGATTCGAATTTAGATAGTACCTTCTCACCTACACAAAAAATAAAGTTTAAAGAAATAGAAGAAAAATGTATTAAATAAAGATAAATTCTAATAAAGTGAGTAATTATTATTTTCTACATTAAATTTACATTATCTTTGCAAATTTAAAGTAAATTAAGTGAAAATTGTAGGTAAATTCTAAATAATCGGTCGATTCAAACTCGTGGTTTTAAAAACAAGCTTAGCGCGGCCATTTTTAGGTTTTCAAAATATCATTTTTTTGTCTTCACATATCGATTCCTTCACTTTTTCAATTGTTGGCATTGTTGGCAATCGATATAGAAAAAAAATTTTAATCTTTTTTTAGCATTGACATAATTTAACTCTATCACTGCTCATGCCAAAAGCTGAAAAATACGATAAATTATTACCAATCTCAAGTAAAAATCAGAAAATGCAACATTCAGCACACATATATTACACAGCTCATACAATCCCAATCATACTTCGAAATTCCCTGAATTCGAGAGTAAATTTCATCAAAATACATCGCAGCAAAACGCGCTTTTAAGCTCGCAAAAGCAGCCGCAAAGACGTCTCCCTTGTTCCAAAATCTCCCCCGCGAGTAATCCGAATGCCCCTCCGCGCTCCCTCACCGAGGAGGAAGCGTTTTTTTTTTCCAGCGTGCACGTCAAACTCAGCCAAGTATTTACACTCGAGCCACGGACGCAGCCAGCAACGAAGCATTCGCAACTTTATGCACAATAAGGGAAAACGCGAAAGGGACGAGTAGAAGACGGGGGGGAGGAGTAAGCCAGTCGAGTGCGGCGGCCAACTGTGCAGCGCGCGTCCCCGTCAAGTTTCTCCCGCTATAGAAGAGCGAGAGACCCCCGGAGAAGCGGCCGAGCCGGCAAAAGTTCGTCCCCGCGCTCGCGGTCAGCCGCGACGAGTGTCGGCCGCCCGCGCGTAGGTGGGTATACACGCGAACTTTTGCCGACTCGACGACGGCGACGGTGAGTTTCGGAGCGGGGAAAAAGAAGAGCGCCGCCTCGTGAATGCCTTCTAATGACGGGCTTCTTCGCGTCCCTGGTCTATCTCGAGGTGCACTCGAAAGGGGGACGCAAGACCGCGGTCTTTCTCGCCGAATCCGAAGGTGCGAGCGCGAGAGCTTGATCGATACGAGGCGAATGGAAAGTTTATACGCGATTTTTTCGCGGGAAATTCTCCCGGGTGGATTGGTGCACGCGGGCGAGCCAACTTTTGACCCGCGCGCACTGTGCTCGACACCGCGGGGATGGAGAGGAAGTTTTACCCGCGAGAATTCGCTGATGCACGGTCGGGGGGAGAATTGAAACGTCGCGACGTATGTGGGATTCGCAAAATCCGGAGGCTGAATATTGCATGAGGCTGTCGCGCATGCGACGCCGCTCGATAATGATGAAAATCGGCTGCGGACTGTACGAGAGTGGAAGGAATGCGGCGTGGCGTGCGTCCACTTTGACGATCCAATGCAGGCTCGCCAATGGGGTTATCAGATATTTATCGGCACTTCTGCGCTAGTAGACTTGCGACGCTGTCTTATTCATGCTCGATTCTTGGAAATTAAGCCCATTGGACATTCTGCGATTAATTATTACGAGGAAGTAAGTAGAAGAACTCGGTTAATTCTTTATAAGTCACATGTGAAAGCTTCATCTTGGCGGAATAGTGCTCCGTTCTTTTTTTAATTTATACAATCATTTTCACTGATGTTAGTATGCGTTACAATCGTTAATCTCTCGTTAATGTAAACGATGGATTTCAATTGATCAACAAAGTAATTTAATTGCAAATATACAGGGAAATATCAATACCGGTGAATTTCTACTTTAAACAAGAACAAAGAAAAATCAAAACTTTATATTGAACAGAATAATTATCTGTTTTATTTCAAATTAAAACTTTCCACGTACTCGAATATCCAGCTGTCGATAACTTCCACAAAAAGCAATTCTCTATCTAGTTATTCAGCGTTATTTAATCCAGCGCTCCGGCAAACTCTTCCCTGATAAAAAGCGGATTTGCCTCGTTGATCCGCGGGTCGAGCAACAGCATCGGGCCACCCTCCCCGCTACACAAATCGCGCAGAAATAACCTGAAAAGTTAGTCCGTATAAAAGGGCAGCCGACTGTCTCTTGAGACACTCGAGGGTCGAGGCGAGGTCGAAGAGCCGGGCCGCTTGATCCCGCTGCAAAGGTGAATCGACTCTTTCGACGCCCGGCTTTATCGGCGATGATTGATGAAGCCGCGGGAGACGCGGCAGCAGCCCGTCATCCCGCGACCCTCTTCCGCCTCCTCAACTTTCGCGGCATAGTTTAGCTGCAAGCCCCATCCGCCGCCTCCTAATATATATATAGACAGCGGCGAATTCTTCGCTTCTACGCGCGGGCTTTTTTGTCCCGGGAGCGCGATTACCGTCCGATCCGCGCGGGCCGGGCATAATTAAATGAAAGCACCGAGAGTGATCGATCGTGGGAAAGAGAGAGAGAGAGAGGCGATACTAGCATTAGAGAGAGAGAGAGAGAGTTTCGCGCATATAGCTTCCGCGATATTATTATTGGGACTTTACGGACGGTCTTATATAGCTCGCCTCTTTCCTTTTAGCTGTCGCTTGCGCGCGCTTTTTTCCCGCGGGATCTCGACTCCTTTCCTCGGCTCGTCGGGGTATGGAAGCGCGGCCTGCGCGCAACCCCTTCCCTTCTCTCCCGCCGAGGGGAACCGCCGCTGCGGCACGCTAATGAACCTCCGACGCGGATTATGAGCGCCCCGCAGTAGTCGAAGATTCGATGTATATATGTATATATTCGAGTGGCGCGCTAATGAATCGCGACAAACGGAGCCGGCGAAGAAGAAAAAAAAAACAACCGCTGATTGCTCTTTGGCTCTTGATGTGCCTCGTTGCGGAGAATTTGTTTATTTGTTTTCGGGCGAAAGGGTGGTTAGGGGTTTAACTGAGTTAGAAATGTATTACATTTTAGTTGTGCTTTTATTATTTTAATAATTTGTTAAAGTGAGCATTCTATAGGCTGTAATGTAACTAAGAAAATCCACATTTACAATGGAATATATTTTTCTATAATAAACTAGTATCGTTAGACATTTCTAACGAGGTGTATAACAAGAACCGCAGTAACAGCTTTGCTTTACGTGTGGGTGTACAATGTATCCGTGATTCCATATTGATATCACAAGTTGAATAGGCCACTCAATATGTTGTTATATAACACGCGAACTCTATTCAGACCGATTGGTCGATGGAATCAAAAAAATTGATTCACGTGAAATGGGAAGATAAAACGTGGTTATGAATTTTTAGAAACATTACGTTCTGATCTTTTGTGTAAGATTATTTATTTATGTTGGGAAAAAATCTATAGTAGCCGACCACCGCTAGTTTGTTCCTTTAGTTTAGCCATGCAGTTTTATAAAAGCTAAAATATTTGAATGCATTTATCCTTTGTTAATACCCTAAAATTTGGTATAAAACTATCAATATATTGGAAACCTTCATTTTGAATGGAAAATTAAAGAAATACTAGTAATCGTCTATTAGTGACGCTCTGTCGACGTTTTTATTGCAGATGCCAAGGTTCACAACTAAAAATAAATCGAAACTCAATAATCGATCTAAATAAGAGACGGTAGCAGTTCTGCAAAAATCCGTGATATCTAAAAGTGGCTTAACAAAGAGTTATTTTTTAGAGAAGAAACAATTAGATTTACGTTACATTTAAAAACCCTTTATCTAATTCGCACAAATTTTCTTCAATTTTACTTACTAAAAATGACATTTGTGTTCACTCGTCCACTAAAAATACGTCACGTAAGAAACCTCGCTCCACGTGTTCTATAATAAATCCAACCAAAGCAGCGAAATAAAAACGATTTCAAACTCCCGAACACGCCAATTTCGCGTAACAATCGACCTTCCCTACAAATCAGAGCTGTGAATCACATCGACAAACGGCAAAAAAAAAAAGAAGCGCACGTTAAAGTGCCAATCGCGACGAATCCCATTTTCGAGTCGCAAGGGTGGAATAATATCGGCGAGGTCCGAGCGTGCGCGGTTCGCGAATCAAACGAGGCGAAACGAGCCGCGGAAGTGTTCGGCTAGCCGCGGACGCGACGATTTTCAGCTCTTTTCCGGGACTGCAGTACACGCTATATACAGGGAATCGCCGATCACTGCCACCTCAACCCGCGCTCGAAAAAAGGGAAGAGAGAGAGAGAGAGAGAGAGAGAGAGAGACGCAGAGCCGAAACTATCGGTGCGGCCAGCGATCAACGTGGTTTCGACATTTGTCGAATTCGGTTTATTTGCGGTGGCGGTCCCGCAGCTAGTAGTATACGTGCCATTTCCATTGTACTGCAGCAGCAGCAGCAGCAGCCGGGTTACAAGCCCGGGCCAGAAACGACATCAAAGCCTCGTACGCTGCTGTTGCTCTCTCTCTCTCTCTCTCTCGCTCTCTCTCTCGCCCTTTCCATGGTTTACAGCGAATCGAAACGCGACTATTGGATCGCGAACTGTAGACTCTTTTGAGAACTGACTTTTTTCTGCAGGTATCTAAAATTAATCTAGTAAGTCCCTAATTGAGGACTGACTCGGCTTTCAGTCTCCAATTTGTAGCTCGCTGTATTAACTTTGAAAAAGTTGGATTTTTTTCTGTATGTTAATTTTTTAGCGCCGCATTGAACGTAGGAACCGTAGGATACCTTTTTTGGATACACAGTATCCGACCAAAGTATCCGTCGGATACTTTTTTTTGGATACTCAGTATCCGACCAAAGTATCCAACGGTTATTTTCTTCGAATTCCTTTTTAAATAATGTATATCGGCTTAATACATGGTTTACACGGCGTAGAAATTGATAATTAGTTGTTTCTTCTTGATATTTACATAAAACAGAAAAAGTATCCGAAAATATTTTCGGTCGAATACTTGCCGAACTCTGATTGAAATTCAAAGAGATTCTGTTTTATGTAAAAATTTGCGTCAAGAGCAGCGCGAAAACCTCTGCCCGAGTCTGAGTACGTAACACGGCTTTGGATTCTCTTTTTGAATATAAAATTAAGGATTGGAAAAAAGTAGTTGAGCTGTAGGTTTATTTTAGCAGTAACATGCTTTGAATTTATAAATGAAGAGACCGTCAAAGCATTAATGCGCTGTATGACTCAACAAAATTTATATAGGGGAGAGTCGAGTACAGCCACGATCATTTAAATTTGATATATATAATTTTATTAATTCTATTAGAAGCATAAAATACCAGTACTTAATACCAGCAACTAATAAACCTAATTAACTCTTCCACTGAGGCACGAGTCATCGGTGATTCATGCGATTTTCAGGCATATATTTTTCATAAATAAATACTCTTACAAAAAGACGACTACAAAATATTCTTTTTGTCCTACCTGCACCGAAAGTATACTTGTTCGTGCATATAAAGCGAAAATGCTGTATTTTTCCACCCTTTCCATCAAAATCTATATATAGTTACAAGTAATGCAATGTCAGCAGTGTAAATTTTAATTTCAAAACTAACACTACTATTTTAAGAAAATATCAGTTGGTCTACAAAAACTGTTTGCAATTAGTATCACTGTGGTTCATAAAAGGATCTTTTATTTTTAATGCTTTTTTTCAATCTATCAATCGACAATTTCACAGCCATACGATTGTCTGCAAAAAGTCTGCAAAAATGTAGCAAACAGTGACTCAAGCTTCGAATGAGAAATTCGACAATGAAAGCGAATAATTTGATTTATTTAATTTACGATCACATTTTCTTTTATATTTTTCATGTTATTATTTCTCTTTTCTTATTATAAACTGTTTAATAAACTATTTTTGAAGCTAATATATTTTTTATGATCTAAAATTAATATTAGTCGTTGATACCCCGAACATCTAAAATGAATAATAAACTAATATAACTCTTCAAATGTGATATATTATCATTACAACAATTTAAAAATGACCTTTTTTTCTTCTATTATAACCTATAATTACTACAAATGTTTAAGCTATTATTATTACTACCTTTTTCTTCGTATTTTAATGATTATAAAACATTTATTACTAGTTCGTCAGAAAATCGACTTAAGTCATCCGGTATAAATATATTTAAAAATTGTTTATACATTTATACTTCTCATTTTATCGTTTAAAATGATTACTGAATAGTATGACTTTAAAATGTATGCAAAAAAATTGAAACAGTAACACTTTACAGTTTACAATAGAACGCTAAATCTTTAAAAAGCTTTTTTTTTAAAAGAGGCACATTTGATCTAGGTCATTCTTTGAGCGAACGGCTCATCTACAGTTTAATTAAAATTAATATATTCCCGCGCAACTGGATAACATAGCTTTGTACGTGATTTATTCTTTAGTATAATGTTATATTCGAAAAATACAGCATGATTATTCTTGATAGTACGGTATTCTCCAAATCATAAAATACCCACGTTACCTGACTCTTCCCTTAAACAGTAATGGAAATTAACGTCATGTCAAATTCAAACAATAGCAATATTTTTAATCTTTAGACGTCCAGAGAACTGAAATATAAACGTGAGCTGTGATAGAAACTTCATACATGATATATGTAATACATATGCATGCTCTTTTGAGACTTTTCTAACAAGTTATCTCACTTCAATTACTGACTCTCTAAAGATTAAATTATCGCAAATATAATATAGATGCCGTAAAGTTTTGGACCACTATTCTAGAATGAGCCTTGTCGGCTCTATAGAGTATCTAGAGCGTTGGTTCCCCGGATCTTACTTAAATCTGCAGTATCAACGCTCCAGATACACTACAGATTCAACAAGATGTATTATATGTAGAGTGTAGTACAAGACACCCCGCACTACGGTAAAATTGTGTATGACACCATAGACAGAAACAACGAGGAATATCAAAATATAATTTTATGCAATAATTGGATTGGAATTTGAAATAATTATTCTAACTTCAATCCAAGTACGATTCAGGTTAAAGTTATATTTGTCAACCATTTGTAATACACCGTAGGCAGGGTGTCATAGCCAACTATTCTAAAATGAATCTCGATCAAATCTAGAAGCTGCTCTACACTCGTTTTTCGGTTCTAAGTGGAGTTAATGTTTAAAAAATATATTTATTTTCGATCGCTACTAGTCACGTCGATATAAATGTCAATTTTTTAACTAGCCATTTGAAGTTTGTATTCAATTTATACATTATGTATCTACTTAGTCCAAAATAATTTTTGAGCTACGCTAACTTTTAAGAGGACGGTTATCTATAAAATCACTATTTTTAAATTTATTGGCTAATACGTATCAAAATTGGAGATACATATCTGAGGAAATCCACAAAAAACATTCAATCAGAGCGTTCATAAATTATAAAAAAAAAGAATTTAGGGCTACATCGCTGGAACAACTCTTTTCTTGTTCTCTAGGGTATGTAGAACACGGCAAAAATAGTGCTCTCACGAATTCGACCTCGGCCAATTGTTTTTTCGGCTACCCAAATTCTCTTATGGGAATTTAACATGGGGAAAATTAACAAAAAGTAGCCATTCTTCAACGGCATGCAGTCAATGTGTAGAGAGCACGAGGAAAAAATCATATCTATAGAATCAAAGTACAAGAAAAGAGCTTCAATTTTAAATAAAAATCGTTCAAAATGAATGCTTAGGTAAAGAGTTATGTACGTTTGAAAACAGAATCACAATTAATATTTTTTCATATAATTAGCTATATATATGCTAATTGAAATAGAGCAAAAACAACCACTATTTATAAGCATATATATAGATAATGAACTAACAAAATGTTAAATAGAAGTTACTATAATAAAAGTAGGAGAAAAGAGCTTCAATTAAAAAAAAACTCATTTAAAGTGACCGCTCGAGTGGAAAGCTATAAGCATTTGAAAAAAGGAAAAAATTACTTGATTTTGTAAAAAATTGAAATATCTATGATTCTTCACTATTTTTAAACGTAGATAACTTTTTACCTAAGAATCCCTTTTAAACGATTTTTTTCTAAATTGAAGCTCGTTTCTTGTACTTTGATTTTATCGATATGATTTTTTAATCGTACCCCCTACACATTGACTATATGCCGTTGAAGAATGGCTACTTGTTGTTAATTTTCCCCATGTTAAATTCCCATAAGAGAATTTGGGTAGTCGAGAAAACAGTGGGCCGAGACCGAATTCGTAGGAGCTCTATTTTTGCCATGTTCTGCATGCCCTAAAGAACATGAAAAAAGTTGTCCCAGAGATGTAGCCCTACATTTTTTTTTTTAATTTTTATACGCTCTAATTGAATGTTTTTTGTGGATTTCCTCATCTATACATCTTATGCAGATCGAGTTTAAGTGAGTTTCTTAACCATACTGAGTTTAGAGAGAAAATACACGTTAATGCCAATGTTTCACGATTGTCGGGATATCTTGAGCCACCGAGGATTCGTCTCAATTTATATTTGATATAATATATGTAACATTCCGCTGAATTATTTACTCAATTATTCAGAAAGCTTGTTAATTCCGTTTCATAGAACAATATTTTAATTCGTATTATTGTTTAAATTCTAGAAATTTTACCTCAAATTTTACATTTATAACATTAGTAATACAAAAAGCACTAAGGGGTCTAAGATACCCCGGTCTACCCAAGTACCTATGGCTATAGTAAGAAATTTTTAAAACGTGGAAATAAAGAATGATACAGTCCTTATTAAAGGTTGAAGATTGACCGAAGAAACCCTGCTTTGTGGTTTCTATTCTTATTAAAATGCACTGAGAAAAATGGTTTCTGGAAGCAAGTAGAAAATTCTACTTCATACAAATTTACTTCAAGTAAGCTAAAATCTGCTTAATCTAGGTATGCGTGAGCTTCCCTCTAAACTATCGTATTCTTCCTTCAGACATAAAATCTTCTTACTTCTAAAAAATATCCTTTTACTGCAACAAGAAATTTCATTGCCCTGAGTAGAAATCCGCTACAAGTGGATTTTTTCTTGTTAAATTAAAATAGGGTTTTCAAACATTTCTTTTATGAAACATATTTTTAGTAGAATCAAATAAAACTCTACTTGCCGCAAGTGGATGGGGTGAAACAGATTTTATTTTCGGTACAAGAGGATTTTCACCGTGTCGTTGTTTGACGATTTCGGCTTACTTCAAGTAAACTTGGACGAAGCAGAATTTGCTACATGTTTCCAGAAACCATTTTCTCAGTGTAGTGAACCAGAATCAGTGATAGCACAATCGATCATTTAGGTTTATAAATAATTGATTACGACTCATAAATATAATAGGCAACTTGAAGATATACTTTTTCATGGAAAGAAAATAAATACGTAACTAAATTTTGTACTTCTTATTATATCCAAATGTTTCAGAAGAAAAAAATTGCAATGAACGTTCGCATAAAATTCGCGTGCAGTCAAAGGCGCGCCTTCTCTAATTTCTTAAACGATGAATCATACAAAAACCGTCTTAATAGAGATGGTGAGGTCATGATATAAAATTTATTAAAGATGCAGTTTATTCAGTTTCGAGACTACTTATGTATTTATATTTATTTTGCGTGCTTTTACCAATATTTCGGAAAATCGATTAGGTTAATAATAATAGTCATTTAATAAATAACAATTGGTAGTGAAAGCCCGAATTTTCCTGCAAAATTTATATACCAATTATATTGTACTTATTAAAGTTATTCGTTTAAACCATTGAGTTTAAGGAAATAAATAAAAATAATTGACTTGGCAAGTTTTGAACCAATTTATCACTCTTCATGCTCTGCGATTTAAAATTAATCTATGAAGGTCTATTACTATACAGTACATGCAGCTACTTGTTGGATCTCTTCGACGCGTATGATTTTTTAACACTTGTATGCTCAACTGCTAAGTAAAGAAAGCTTCACAATGCAGTGAGATAATTAAAAACGTTCATTCCATTCGCTTTAACGTAATTTCTTTTCGAAATGCACAAAGCGAAAGAAAATAATATGCGGTTTCACAGATCTAATCATATAAATGTATATTCTGTTAACCATTTTCATAAAATTGAAAATAAAAAATAGACGAACATGACACAATTAAACCCAAACTCTATTTCAAAGTGAGAAAAAGCTGCTCCAATTCTTCTTTCCCTCTTTTTAACTTCTATTTATTTTCTCTCCAAGCAAAGCAGCGCCGATAGCGCACCTCTCATTCCTTCCCCTAGCTTCAAACACTCGAATCAGAGGAATTTTTCGCTGCAATGCTTCGCTTCGGAGCGGGAAAAATTTACGTATCACGAAATGCTACTTATTTATCCTCGCACAGACCTGGTCTCTATCTCCACTGTCTAAATTCAACGCGTGCACAATTCGCTCTCCCATCCCAATACCCCGCACGCGAACACATTTCAACCAACTCGCGCGATCAACGCCGTACTTTCTCGCCGACAACTCGCTCCCGAGTCGCGCCCAGCGACTTCATCGTCAGCTGTGCGACGGGGCAAAAGGAGGCCCGCGGCTAAAAAAAGGAAGAGACAGAAGAGGAACCAAGAAGTTGCGAAAGCACCGGGCGCAAAGCGCATCTAGCGTATATCTACCTTGGCTGAGCAATCTTCCACTTGCTTAACTCGCCGCGGATCCTCGCCGAGGTGCAGGCGCGAAGGGAGCGGCGCGGCGCACCGGCCCCTCGTCGAACCTTCGAGCCGCGAACCCACCACAAAAGTTATCCCGTAAGTATCCGCGGAGCTCCTCTTCCAGCACAAACACACACACGCGCGCACAAGTATTATACACAAACGGCCGCTGCCAAGCGCACGTGGCTGTGGCTGCCGCCAACAAAGACGACGGAGCGCTCATTCGCCGCGTCCACGGCACACCGATATATACTCGCTGATCTCGGGACAAAATTCAAAAATCGCGCGCGCGCTCCCGCCTATCGTTTGTATCCTCGCACCAGCAGCGCGGCACAGTGAGTACACAATACAAGGACAAGCACAGTACAGAAGTCTCCGTTATACATCTATCTATCTCTCTTTCTAGGCTCACGCATATACGGTAATTACACACACGCGGGCGCGACGTACAGCGAGGAACGATCGCACGCGCGAGTATACGGTAGAAGTAAGTGTATATACCCGGGACGGGGCAAAGGCGCGTACGCTCACGTCGATCACGGGCTCGACACTGACGCGCCTCCGCTCTCTCGGGCCGTTAGTTCGCGGCGCTCCCGCGCTGCCAGCGGCGTCGCGACGCCCTTCTCTCGCGCGCTCGCTGCCGCTCTCCTACCCCCCCGTTATAGTGGATGTGTTTCCCAAAGCCCATCCCCCACCTCGGGGTCGCCGTGTGTGTGTGTGTGCGCGCGCGCTTTGGATCTCCCCTCTCTCTCTCTCTGCACCGACGCGGCTACCTACGCTATATAGGTACTAACCAGATCCAGTTAGAGGGAGCAAGAGAGAGAGAGAGAGAGAGAGGGGTATACCTACAACGCCCCGTTCGACATGCTGCTATATAGCTGCTGCTCTGCTGGTGGGCTAGAGCGGACGCAGCATCCGTATACCTTCAGCGGTTCGCGCAGAGCTGCTGCCGCTGGCCTGGATCTGCCGCGCGACGACTTCTTTCGAGTGCCGAGTGTTTGTGTCTACGGGCGCGAGAGGTGAATTTCAGCTCGGCGCAGTTGCTTTTGCCGCGGAAGAGTGCGATTCGGGTTAATTTCAAGTGGATCGATGTTACGACGCACCAACGGGACGAGACTCGAGAGAGAGTCGAAGATTCTTTTAACTCGGGTTTTATTGTACGAA
Organism: Gastracanthus pulcherrimus; assembly: GCA_949152435.1. Taxonomy (NCBI): domain Eukaryota; kingdom Metazoa; phylum Arthropoda; class Insecta; order Hymenoptera; family Pteromalidae; genus Gastracanthus; species Gastracanthus pulcherrimus. The sequence goes on along the minus strand of OX424576.1, from coordinate 9,676,161 downwards.
ACGGCAAGGGCGAAAATTTGAAAAAATTATACTTAGATTTTCAGGAATAATGGTGCTGTTTTACTCAAGTTATCGTGGGCTATAGAAAATCTATTGTTATTACAAAATGATTTTTTAATGTTGTACTCCATGTGACTGAATATCTCAAATTTTTCAATAGTTTTCCTTCATACGTTTTTGATATATAACTGTTTTAAAAGATAGACACGTTTTTGTTTATAACGAACGAAGAAAAGTATCATACGTAATTTTATGTTCTTTCAAATACATTTTTCTGCTTTAATGATAATATTCTTAACATACCGAAAAATTCAAAAACAAAATCCCGAAAAATCGAAAAACCGCTAAAAACAAAAACTGTCATATGTAATTTTATGTTCTTTCAAATTCATTTTTCTGCATTAATGATAATATTTTTAACATAATGTTAACGTTTCAAACTATATCTCATAATTGGTAAGGCGTTAGACAAACTTTTAAATATTGTAGTGATACGAAACAGTAAAATTTGATACATTCTATAACTTAAATAATTATTTTGAATATTCTGTTTATCAATTACTTAGTTTAAATCACAAAAATAATGACGGAATTTATAAAATATTTCAAAATTTAGATGGAAGTTTACTAAATTTCGATAAATATTGTTCTATTATGGATATGAACGCTTCGTATAGTGCTTTACATTCTGAATGATTTGATTTTTGTGATACTGGATTCTCGTTATATTGGCTGCGATATAAAAAGAGACACTTGCAATAGCTGTATAAAATAGAGGATAAAAAATTGCTATTCTGTTAAAACGCGTACTTGACAGTTTGAGTTGAGATACTTTGTAACTTACAACTCCGGTACAAGTTACTAGAAAATAATTATTTTTCATTGAATATTACATTATCCTATTCTTATATCGAAGGTTCACTGTAATTTTTACATCTACTGTATTTTTGCATTTAAAAATATCATGAAATTTATTTTGCTTCCCCATGGAAGCTTTGTGATGGTAAAACAGGAGTTTGAAAGAAGTCAGACAACAAAACTATAATTAATTTAAAATAATTCAATTTATTTTTTTAACGAAAAGCAGATTATTATGATTGTATTATATAGGTACATAATAATTTGTAAATTACTTATAATTTTGAATATATTAGCAAAGTCCTGATTGTAGAAATTTGACCTTTTATTAAAAAAAATGTTATTACCTCATACTTTAATATTATAATAAAAATAGAAATTAAGGAGACTAGAGATAATCTGTAAAGAGCTAGGATCAAATTAAATAGTGCGACTATATTTAAGCCACAAGTAAGATAATAGATTTCACAAAATATCAGAGTCAAAATTTGGCCCCAGTTTCAGGTGATCATAAGGTTAACCCTAAAAGTTTTTATAATGGTTAGTTTGCTCTCGAGCAACTTGAATAAATATTTAGTGAGTTAAAATTCTTATGATAAAATCTGCTAAAGTAAAATTAAAGAAAAATAAATAAAAATGTTATCCTTTCATTATAATGCTGTATTAAAATAGATCGGGAATGTACTTTATTTCATCATTAATAGTTTTCTGTTCGGTCAAAGAAAGTCGGTCCAATAGACTAATACCATTTATTTATCCATTGGGCTGAAATTACTGGTTTAACAGACAAAAGTAACGTTTCGACATGCCGGGCTAAAAGACCAGGCAGTTAGCTAATCAGCTGAATTTTCAACAGCAATATGACATATAGATTATATCGACGCTCACTACGAAAAGTAACACCTGTCCGATTTGCGGCGAAGACTAACACGATTAAATCTTTCGACGAAAAGTAGCACGAATTGGATTTTTCTAGCAAAAAGTAACACCTATTACATTTTTTCAACGAAAGATAACACGATTCAGCTTTTTCCAACGAAAAGCGTTGAATGACTTTGTAGTTAAAACAATCATATTTTAAAAAGTAGCAAAGTAAATAGTAATTCTGATTATTATAAGACAAAGGTGTTACTTTTTCTCGGAAAATCATTCCACGTGTTAATTTCTATCACAAAAGTAGTATGAGTGCTAGTCTTCACCGCAAAAGTATAGAAGATCTTTCTTTTTGCCGCAAAATCATTCCACGTGTTGTAGTCCGTTTTCATGGCGGCGAATGCTATGCTAACACATAGGTGCGAGAGAGAGGGTATAATCATACTGTCTCGCATAGCATTCGCCACGAATAATTCGCTGCATGAAATCGAACCTTTGGTCTGCGTCGCAAAATTATTCAAAGTATTACTCTTCGCCGCAAAAATGAAAGTAGGTGTCACTTTTCGTACCGAGCGTCGATACATAACATACCAAGAGTAACGCCGTACCGAATCCCATTATAAGGGTACAAGTCAGCGTCGCTGATCGTCTCAATTTTCGAAAATATATTCCACTTCCAATACAACATCGGCTCGCTAAGCGAGGCTCGTATACGCGCGTCTATACTCCTCCCAGCCGCACGCGGTACGCTGCACTTGTGTCGCGCACTTCCGCCTGCACGCCCTTACACAAATGCAGCCCTCTCTTTCAACTTTAAGGACTGCAGCGTCTCCAGCGGGGCGGCACCGCGATAGCGGCAACGCAAGGGCTTCGAGTGGGCCCCTATATATACATACATATATATATGCATCTCGCGACGACGGAGCAGAGCGGCGATATCGAGAGGATGACACTCGCGCTTCGTATCTCGCGAGGGGAGCGAGCGACGCGCGCCTCTTTTCACGGTCTCGGCTGCAGTGCAGACGGCCCGACTCGCGATAAGGATCTCGGGCTGCTTTTTATTTAGGGGACGCGGGGGTGAGTGGTCTCGTTGGCGCTGGAAGAGGGAAGAGGGCTAATGGGGTTTTGCGGATTTATGAGGGTGCGGCTTAGGAATCATACGTTTTTACGGAAATCCCACTGTTGAAGTAACAAAGCAGGTTTCACGGGGGAGGGACGTATAACGAGAACGTACTTCTTTACACTTTCGAATTTTATTTTATTAATCGGGACACGGGATGTGTACCCTATAGGAGTGTCAAATCATTACTGCTCAGCGCGCTTGTAGAAGTCAAAGACGACAACACTTGGCCTACGTTGGTTACAAAATATCTCTTAGCAGAAATGCTCCTAAGACGAATATCTTTATTCTTTTAGCGCTAACGATATCGCGTTCTCGAAATTTTCTACTGTTCTTACTATCCTTTTGTACATTTCAACACTAAAGTATGTATTGATTAATATTATTTTATTCTTTGTTGCTCATTTTGAAAATTAAGCACTATTTCTGTACGTAACACTAACGTTTGTAAAATGGGAAAATTCGTAAAAGATAGTGGTGTTAGAGTCAAAATAGTACTACTTTAATGAAATCGCATCTCCAGAACAAAACTATGACTACTCAACTTTTAGAAAGCAAGTGACGAACATTTTTTATGAAATAAAACTTTTCTAAAACAATTTTTCTAGTGTCAAAAAGGAATTTTACTTTGGTATGATCTATTTTGTAGGCACAAATCAAGGTAAACAAATTTTGAGTTCTCGTATAATCTCTGCTGGTGATGCGGGAAGCGGTTTTCGATGAAGCTTCAGGAAATTGTTTCTTGTACTTAAAAATTATGCCTAGAACTCGTAGTTTCGTCTCATAGGCCCTTGGGGCCAATATATGATGCAAGTTATTTGGTAAAGAAATTATATAATAAGATAATAAAGTTGACTAAAAGAGCTTTACGAAGTACACGTACCATTTTTTACTAAAATAACGCGAATTTTGAATACAAACGGTCATATCTTGACCTCAAGGGCCTATGAGACGAAACTACGAAGGCTAGGCATCATTTTTAAATACCAAAAACCACTTCCTGTAGCCTTATCGAAAACCGTTTCCCGCAGGTTATGGACTCTCCTTGTGAGTCTAAGAATAAGCATGTTTAACAGATTTCAGAATAATGGCGATACTTAAGCTATACATTTATATATAAATTAGATTTATTATTTAAAGTTGTTGTCTTACGAATATGTTATTCGTAAAAAAGAAGAATTTTTAATCTGATTTTACTGATAAGAACTGAGTTTAACCCTCTTGCACGTGATAGCATATATATATATATATATATATATATATATATATATATATATATATATATATATATATATATATATGTCTCACAAGTTAAAAAATTATTATCTTCCTTACAGAAGAACATGTTATCATCTTTTATTTTAGAGATGAAGATAAGACTAACTTTTTTCAAGAAAAAATCATCAACCTTGTAAATTGTTTCGCTTTATTCTTAACCCCTCCAAATATTAGCATAAGGTTTCACAGTCCAAACTTGAAAATTAAAAATAACTTATGCAACATGGATGAAAAAGTATAATGTTGTTCAATTTAACCGAAACTTTAATATTTAATTAATTCAAAATAGATATAATATTACATAATATTTTTACATTAAGATATCAAAATATAAAATAAAAAATTAATCACGTTGCACAGTTTGAATTGATATTACTGTTAGATGATACATGTGTAACCTATCTCAACCAGACTAATGCCACCGAATATAACCGGTGGTATAATACGACAATGTATCGCTCTCTATTCGCGCAGAAACCCAATACTAATACTCGTTCGCGGCATTGCGCGTCGCCTTTGTCCAGCGCGTGCTGCAAAGTCCATTATGTAAGAGTAATAAATATAACGCTGTTACTGTTAACTAATTGATCTAATTATTACCTCTTTCCTAATGGATCTCCTGGACCCAAGCTTACCTCCTTTACCTTGAGAGAGCACAATTATGAAGCAGTCGGCAGTGTATTTTGGTAACAAAAGGTTTTACCTTTTTGGCAAAACCATTTTGCACCGGTAAGCACTGTAATCTCCAGTATGTAAAAAAAAGAATTGCCCGTTGTTGCCAGGATATGCTTTTTCCCTACATGCGTTTCGAACAGCAGGATGCATTAAAAGCAAATGCCCGGGCAAATAGTCTTTCTCGCTCGAGAAGCACGAAAAAAAGAAACCCACTACTCTAAGTAAAATCCATCTCTCTCAAAGCTGAAGCCGGTCTTAACGTGCCTCAGACCGTCCTGGCTCATTCGCGAAATGCGCGCGCTTCGCTTCTATCTCTTTTCGCGAGGAAAAAAAAAAGGGGGGGGGGGGGAAATTCCGAGCGCTCCGCTCGCGCAAGAAGCGCCCCCTGAGCGACACAATTCTCACGAGCGAAAAAGAGATGCTCCTCGCCAGATATATACGTGTACACGTACGCGAGTACGTAGAACGCACACCCACGCGCGAGGCGCATCAGCGGCTATTATGCGCTGCCGCTTTTCCAGCTGGATTGCCGCACGCCGCCGAAGTATAAACCGAGCGCACGCGTACAGGGGGAGAGGGCAATTTGCCACCCACGTCGATTTTTCCTCTACTTATGTTGTGCCTGTTTTTTTTTACTCTCCCTCTCTCCCTCTCTATCTCTTCGCCACCACCCCGCCTCCCTCGTTCAGACGCATTTTTCATCCACTTCGTGCGCGGGCGCTCGCTCGCATCGCCTGTCCTGTACACGGGATAGAGAGATAAAAAAGGTGGGAGCCCCCTCCTCCCTCCCCGATATTAGTGAAAAATCGGAGATACGATTTTGTGCCTTTAAGTGATAATAAATAATGCTTGTTGCGCCTTTAGCGTAACCTGTAAGAATTGCTGCGGTGTCGGTTACCACTGTGTAATTTTTCCAGCGAGATTATGTCAAACTCGAGGTCAAACTGAGAATTGATATAAGTATGTAATCAATTTTTTGTATTAGAATTCGATATTTTTAATATGCCCTTATTTTCTTCATTTTACTCATTTTTATTGAGAATTGAAAAAATCTATAATATATATAGATGATATAATTTTGTAATCAAATTTTTGTATTAGAATTCGACATTTTTCGTATGTCTTTATTTTCTTCATTTTACTAATTTTTATTAAGAATTGAGAAAATCTATAATATATATATATATATATATATATATATATATATATATATATATATATATATATATATATATATATATATATATATATATATATATATATATATATATATATATATAGATTTTCTCAATTCTATAAAAGTTTTTTAATATATAAATAACTAACGTGGCATTTAACACAAAAGAATAATCAATATTTATTCTCGCTCAAAGCAGGATATTATAACAGGAGAAAATAACATAAATTCGTAATTATCCACTTTAAATTTCACTTTAATTCAATTATGATATTCAAAATAATACGAATGTAAGCTGTGACGTGTTTACATTTTAAAAGCTAAAACGATACTGATCTGCATTTATTTTCAACAGTTACAGCTGTTTCGTATCACTTTTCATCTATTTATGATATATTACAATCTGAAGAACAATAATAGTCGGAGAGACTGGTGTATAATGGAGCACTAAAATGAAATGTACTCTAAACTGCGTAAAAAAAATGTAATTCAATAAATGAAATTGACGATCTCAAATTATGTTCTTTTTAAAATTTATTTTGCATGATAACGGTTGATGGGAAAGGGTAAATTTACTTGCATCATCGGTATACGCGTAAACTAACATGCAATTTAATAGACGATGCCTCTTCTGAAGGAAAGTTATCACAACTATATATATATTATATTCCATGCTCCGTTATACTCCAGTCTCCTCTATATTATACTTTTGATTTGTAATTATCTATTTTATGAAAATATATTAGCTATGTCCGTAACAATATTGGTGTACATACAATTTGTGCAACTATTTTGGCAGAGTCAACTAAAATTAATTCATAATTTTTATATATGTATAATGATCTTAATTTTTATCACTTTAGGTATATGAATCAAAAAAGAAACCTAACCAATTTTGATGATTTAATACAAATTTATCCTTAGGTGTTTCGACGTGCCCCACCTTCCCTCGCAATTCTCTTGCTCTCTCTCTCTCGCTCTACTTTTATTCGATAGAGTGAAATTCTCACTCCAAAAACTTTGAAGAGCAGGCAGGAGGCGGTCACGGCGTCTTCTTGCGTGGCGAAGTGTGCTCGTGCGCCCTCTCAACTTCCGAAAGTTTCACCGCTGCCGCCGCTGCTGCTGCTGCAACAGCATCGCGTTAGCCTCGAAAGGTTTTTCTCCTTGAACGCGGCGCGGGCAAGCAATCATTTCAAAGCGGCTGCGTTCGTCTCGCCGCACGAGCACGAGATAAAGAGAGAGAGAGAGAGAGAGAGAGAAACAGAGAGAGAGAAGAAGAGAGAGGGAGAGAGAGAAGGAGAGCAACTGAGTTGAAAGGGACGATCGAGCGAGCTTAAAACACGGCCTTCTCTTAGCGGGAGATGCGATGCACCCGCATGGAAACATGATAAATCAAACCTCAACCACTTTCCTGTGTGTACATGCTCTTTATATGCGGCCCGGGAATTTCAATTCTACCTGCTCTAAGTTAATAGAGAATATTAAATGTGAATTTTATATACCGCTGTTTTTGAGGGGGAAGGGTAGAAAAGTAGATGCATTTTAAGAAGTTCTTTTCTTCTACAAATAATTGGACGATACGAGACAAGCAGGATTGGTTTTTTTTTCTTCAGTTTTATACACTCAGACTGGTCAAATAAATTTTTGGTTTCTTGGTTTCGGACCGCTGTGTACCCGCAACCACCTGCGCCAGCGAATCGTCCGCTTTTAAAGAAGGTACCTTCGACCATCTATTGTACTATGTAAATAATTGTTAAAATGAAAATAAAAATACTAGTAATATATAGTCTAATAAACAGTGAACTTTTCAATTGAATCATTCAATTCTTCTTAAAAATCTTTTCTATTCTGAAATACCAGTCTAAAAATAACGAATCGATCCGACTGTTTTTAAATAGCCCTTCAAGAGGGTAAGTTGTCCTACATTGAATTTGATATAATATAAATTTAAAAAAAGATATTAGAACAATTTTACAAACATTATTAATTACTGTGTACTGTATTATATATACATGGTCTACGTTCTACTTACACTCAAAAAAATATGTCAGCAAGCCATGGCAGGAGGAGATTATATCCACTAAATACTATTTTCACGTGTACTATATAAACCTAATACAAACGTTAAGGGAGTGCATAAGACCTACTTTACATACCGATAAATATATTAGAAAATTTTGTATTTTGCAAAAATTACACATCGGAATCAAATTTACTTTTTTGGTTTGCTCTATTTACGGGAAATACATAGCGAATCCCTCAAACTATTATCAGATTCGAAAATTAGCAATTACGTGATTATACTGATTTTTGATAAATGAAATTTTCTAATATATATAAATGCATATATTGACGGATAAAGTAGGTCTGATGCATCGTCTTAAAAATTAATAATAACTGAATCGGCGTTGGTGTAAAATAAACCTCACACACGACGCGTACGTGTGAAAAGTCAAGTCTACACCTAGTCGTGGAACAACCTGGATTAGATCGACACCCACTGAAGTAGCAACTGTTGATCATCGAGCTGGCAGGAAAAGAGTGAGAATCCAAGTGCCAGATTCATTTCTGTGTTTTTGCAAGCTCGAATTGATTTTTCAACCCAATTCTGCTCATAAGCTCAAGTAAAATAAAAATATCTTTACTTTCCAGTTTGTATATAGTCCATTTCGCTGTTATTATAACAATAATAAATGTATACAAATTGTCATTGAAAATTAGTTATTATTGAAAACACGTCTTCAATTTAAAATGTATTTATTTGAGGAAAAACTGAACAGTTAATTTATTTATAAATAGTTCACCAGTGACGTGTATTTAAGGCAACTATTAGAAAACAACTAACTGTTGTTACTCAAATCAACAAATTTAATTGCTTTAAAACGCAAATCAACTATTTTTTCAAGAAACAAAGAAAAAACAATTGTTAATATTCGAGTACATTAAATTTGACTTAATATATGGAGCTTAATATGAGACTTAATTCATCATTAGTGATTATAAAAGAGTAAAATTTCCTAGAAAATTTCATAAATTTTATAACTTTAATCCATAGTTGGATATGATGTTTATCAAATACATATAAATGAAAGAAATAATGCCGAAATCAATAAAATATTTTAACATTGAGATGAACGTTTTCTAAATTTCGAATCTAGACTTGTTTTGTTATGGTTCTGAACGCTTCATAATATGTAGAAACTATTATTCTCAAATTAATCCGTAACAATGATATTTAAGGAGGCGCAGGAGTTACAAAAAATACACAGAACTTAATAAAATTAAAAACTATAATTGTTTAGAGTATCATGAAGTTGCCTGAATTTTTTCAATGTTTTATATCGTTCATATTTTGAAGATATTTTAATTAGAAATTTACCCGCTATACATAGGCTCTCATGGAGCTCGAGTCATAAAAAAACAGATTGACATAGGGTGCGATGTGTGTAAAAATGCAGAGGCAATAATAAAAAACTACGTACTAATTAAGTGAATATTTAGAACGCTGAATGCGAAATTTCAACCTGTGTTACCGCATTTAATTCGGAGAAATCAACGATAACGTAAACAAAAACTCAAGCTTGTTGGCTGCGCAAGGGGGTGCGCGGGAAGCGGAGCGGCCTCCCTCTCTCTTCCCCGCACCATGTGACACTCCTGAACATCCTTAATCAAATAAATTTGTATTTTTGTGTCTTTCTTGTGAAATTGATGTTTATTCACAAGTTTGTGTCATTAAATTTGTATGTATTTTCCGATTTCGACTGAATTTTTCGACTTAATTCTGAATATTATTTTTTGGAATAAGAATATTATTGTTGTATAATGTTTTACTTTGCTTATGATATCATTATTTATAGAAACGCACTCTGGAGTATAAAACATTATTAATCTCTTCAAGAAACCAATATTATTTTGTTTACCATCATTCATGTGGTTTTAGTTATCGCTCTGTCGCAGCTCAAGATCGATCTAAATGAAATTTTGACGAACATTAAACTAAAGAAGTTTAACATTGATGTAGTATTCAAGCATTTTTTAAACGCATTGGTAAAACTCAATTGTTAAACTCAATCGGTAATCATCTAGTTACTCCTAATAGCCTATCGATCTTAACTATTTTTGACTACACGTCCAATTGAGGTTCGAGAAAATCTCGGTCCACAAAACTAACCCCGGAGATAGGTGACTACCCAGTTCATGCCAGTGGCGTATTGGTCATAAAGTAATCAACTTCAGTGATCTAAAAAATTCCTGATATCGAGCTACTTAAATATTTTACCACAAAATTTTATTTTTTGCTTGACCCAAAGATTATAAATTACTATGTTCCAATAATTTTGTCTACATAGTATAGAACCTTCCTAAAAATAATTGCTAAGTTTCGTATCAAAATGTGAGTTTAATTAAAGTTACGATTTTTCCCAGAAGAGGTACATATACGTACCGAAAGCATTAAAAGATTGACTGACTTAATTATGTAACAAACTAATGTTCAGACAACTTTTTGTTGACTTTTTTTGTTTGAAGCAAATTTAACTTTACAATTCTCTTTATGGAGATTTAATTACTAAATCATAATATAACAAAGTATGATATAAAGCAATTATATATAATTACTAGTAATTGAAATTTAAAATAAAATATGGGCATTAGTGTTAGTTGCTTTCGAATACGACCCCCCACTGTGGACATTTATGCAGCTGCAATCACCCTAATATATTTTATTGCTACAGGTTTAGAAAGCTTTTAAGAGAATGTCGGAGCTAAAATCGTATTTTTTCTTATAGTGATTACTTTCAAAGTATAAAGTACAGGGAAAAATCAAGAGCAAAGCCGCGTAGTGCTCTTTATAATAAAGCTCTTTCATGCAAGATAAAGTTGATGTGATAAGTTATTTGTTTATTTAATTGGAAATACGATTGGGTGTTAACGCATTGAAAGCTAACCTCAAAATTTCAATCCTACCAAACTTTCGCAAATAACTTTTGATAATGTTATTTTATAGTAAGATTTAGAGCAGACCCGTGTAGTGCTTAGCATAAAAGTTGAATATTAAGATTTTCATTGTTCCAAAGTAACAAATGAAAAAAATGGGTTTGTCTTTTTCAGAATGTTGTATAAACATGTACAAATTAGTTTTATATTCTATAAATAATCTATTATTTACACTTCGTATTGCGTAAAAGAGGTTTATAGGTAGACCGTCGATTTGGCTGCCAATATTTCGCGGCTGTTTTCCAAGCTTAAATTTGTTACGAAATTTTAGCAACTTTTAATTAATTATTTCTAAATGGAGAATCATTTAGATTGATACAATCATATATTTTTATATATGATTGTATCAAAAGTCAAAACAGCACAATTTAATCAATTTGGTGGTTATAAGGGTCTATCTCACTATATACCCGTTCAAAGTATATATAATAATGTGGAGTTTAGTGAAAATTTTGTCAATTTTTTCGTTTTTTTTTATCTATTTCTGTTTATTCTTTGGACATTTTTACGTCATATTGTGTATTTGTAAGTAAATGAAAGTAAAATATTAAAAAAAAAAAAAAAAAAAAAAATTAAAATATGATTACAATGGTGATTGTAAAGTATAAATAAGAATTATTTTTGAGAAATGTCTCTTTTCCTTACAAAAGTGTGCTAGTCTCAAAACTACATTTTGCATTACTCTAGAAGTCTTATGCGCATTAGGTTTTAACGGATCGAGCTGAAATTTTCAGGATAGTTTCTTAAACATAATAACAACATAGTAACAATCTCTGCTTTTGAAATTGTTTCTTTTAAAGAACGTAGTATATGTATGTATAATAAAAAATAGTGCTTTTTGTTAATTAAATTATTTATTACAGTCCTGTATTTTTCATACAAGTATTCGGGTTTAAACAAAAAATCTGAGATTGTTACAGTGTTCACTTTGCTTTGAAGAAACGTACAAAACTTTCTGTTATTCTGCATTGAAATATAGTGAGCAGCAGACATGAGCAAATTTGTGTAATTTCATTAAAAATTAATGCATTGTCTGTAGTAATGCTTAAAATATTCAGTAAAAATAGCTCAAGAAATTCTCAAAATGTTGATGCTTGATGCAAAATATGTGTACAAAGTATGCGAAAAGAAGATTAAATATTAAAAAAGATTTCAATTTTACTATAACCCCACCTTAAGAGGAAGCCGTAGTAATCGCTGTCCTTATCTAATCACATTTTTGCTATTTATTCAAATAGTAGTTTGTTAATTAAAAAACTAACAACAACTCTTACTTTTTCAATTATCAAACAACTATTTAAATAAATATCAAATATGTGATTAGACAAGGACAGGGAATACGGCTTCCTTTTAAGTTGTTTTTGGGATCACTGATTATGAATCCGTAGTCAGAATTTCAAAATTGCAATTGTTTAAACAAATTATTGCAAAAATGCATTTTTTGTTAATTTTGACACCAGAATTGTGTTCTACGGAGAAAAAAAACTAAAGACAATATATATGAATAATTAAAAAAAAACTTTATATGAGGCGTAAATTATGAATAAGTATTTATTGTTCAATAACCATAATAAGTATAAAGCTGTACGGTTATAATTAACTAGCTTACCACTTGTACCATCTATATAATATGGATTATATAGTTTTTGGGGTCTCTGATTACGAATCCGAGATAAAAATGGCAAAATCATAAATATTTAATCAATTTGTTTAACGTGAAGAACGGCCGAATCCGTATCATTGTGACTTGCGTTGCTGTTAGTAAATCATGGGTTCTACTTTATTTTCTTAAACGCTGAATTAAAATATTAATAATTTTACTTTTCATGTATATTCAGTAACGTGTGATCAATTATTTAAGTGATTTTTTGGCTTAGAAAGTAAAAAATTAGGCGGACAATCGAACAAAATAGATTTTATGACGTCACTACTACTAAGTCACGGTAGATTCTCGATATATCGTCACAAATTTGGATAGAAGAATGAATTATAGATAATGATATACTAAGTCTTCCTTAATACGGCAGTAGATTGTAGGTACTTTGAATTGACAGATACGGGACGTACTTGGGTTAAGGAAACATAGAAGCGGAAAGGCTTCAACTAAAGACGTAGCTTAATGATGATATATCGGGAGTCTACTGTACTTCGATCTTTTCGTTTTAAATACGAGAAACAGTATTTGTATGAAAGGGTACATACTTGGCAATATATACGTACATTAATGTAATTTCTATACTCAAATAATTTCTTTTCTTGGAACTGTATGATCCAATAAATCGCCAAATAATTATTCTTCATTAACGGTATGACATTAATGTGTACTTAACTGCTAAGTACTTGAATCCCTTCATTCAACTACTTTTCCTTGTACTTAAAGCAAGAAGACAAAAGTACTTTTTTGTCCATCACTGATTATGACCTAAATCATTTCGATTGTATTTTCCTCGCACATCCCCTAGTACTGAAATCAAACGATTAAACTATTGTTCTCGCACCATTGAAAAGATCTCATCCCATATCCGCAGACGGATCGAGCAGGAAAACGCTCGTACAGGTAGATCAAACGAAAGTAAGAGATCCGTCGCACTCCTCCATAGACGCGTTACAAAGAGGCGCCCGAAGCACAATCAAACGCGGCACTCACGTCTGGCGTCGCTATCACAGTCCATTTTCCCTCGCGCGCTCCTCGTTCACCTTCCTTTTCCGGCTTCGCAATCCGTTTCAGCTTCGGTCGAATCAATTCGCCCGGGCCTTTGTGCGCGCGGGGGGTGAGCGAAATTAAGGGTGGCCGATCGTGCGTGCTTTCTTTCTCCCTTTATCTCTGCTCTCTTTCTGTCTCTCTTTCTGTCTCTCGCTGTCTCTCGCTTCGAGAGGAGTCGCGTCAGTTCTCTGACAAGGGGAAGAGAGAGGGAGAGAGATGCTGCTGCGATAAAGTTGTTCGAGCCCCGCTCGTAATAGACGCGGTTTACTGACAATCTTACTGATTTGTTAGACGTGCTTGTTGTCGTCGTCGCGATGCCTAGCTCGCGCGTCTCGTGTATAAACAGCGAGGGTTGCGAGCGAGTGCGCTCGATTGATGAGTTGTTTTGTGTGTTTCTAGGCTGAGGCGCGTCGCTGTATATACGAGGGAGAAAGAGAGAGGGTGAGCGATAACGCCGGATTATCATGCTTAATAAGAGCAGTTAATGCTTGTTAGAATATTGAAACTAATTCTGATGAATTCTGATTGAGGCTGATTATTATTACTATATCGGAGAGCTTGTTTTTGTTATAATTAATAATACAACTAGCTTTATTATCGATTCACGTAATAATAATCGATGTGGAATAATAATAATTATTTAAATAATATTATTTTTATAGTTATATGCAAGAAAAGTTTACTCTAATCGTTTTTATTTATAATTCAATTGAATTTCTTTTTTACTTATATTATAGAATTTATAACAAATTTTTAGTAATATATAATCGAAACCTATTATTTTTAATGAATAGAAAATACGATTTATGGCTTATCTATTTTAGATGAAACAAATATTTTTATAGCGAAGAATTGATGTGCTACGATCAATAAGTTTCTGTACAGGTAAAAACTGTTTTTTACCTGTCATAAAGTAGAACACGAAGAAGATTGTTAGAGTTTTCTCGTCTCAAACATATGAAAGGCAAATTATATAATCGACTCCCGCTTTTTAAACCTAAAAACCGTAGAAAAATAACAAGATATGTGACGCGATATATGACGATCTGCCGCACATTCTGTCTTTCCGGGTAGAAACTAATGATATATAGTTATACATAATTATACATAAAAATCATATACAGTTATATATAATTATATGTAACTGTATATGATTTTTATATATGATTATAAATACAACTATATATGACTCATTATTACCCAGGCTTCACGGCATAAAATAAGAAATACGGTTACTCAAAGTTTGTCAAAATTGAGATAAAAGTGTATTACTTACAAACGAAACTTATCCAATCTTTTAGTGATCTAAAACTTTCTCCATAACCGCTTAAGGGGGCAGACCTGGGTTCAAACCAAAAAATGACTTTATTTTTACGAGTGCAGAAAACTTTTTATGTTTAAAAGCAATCATTCTGAAAATTTTTATGATATTAATACTTAATAATATCTTAAATTTTACCGTTGTAAAACCTCAAAATCGCGATCCTACGCGTCACAATAAATCACTATTTTCAATACCATATTTATTAAAGGTACTTTGTTCCTCACACCATTCTTGATGACATGATGAACGAAAGAATATTTTCCACGGTTATTCGACTCCTTTTGATATGTTTGGAAGAGAATTTGGACAGAACTGATTGGATCTATAAAAAAGAATAATAAAAAAATTTTAACGAAAAAGTGCTCCGCTCATTTTGTAATACATGTAAAAAGAGGCGAATAACCGTGTAAAATTTTTTTTTCGTTAATTATGTTACCTAGAATCACGCGAGGAACCAAGTTCCTTTAATAAATATGGTATTGAAAATAATGATTTATTGTGACGTGTCAGATCAAGATTTTGAGGTTTTACAATGGTAAAATTTAGGATACTATTGTGTTTTAATAGCACAACAATTTTCATAATGATTGTTTTTAAACATAAAAGTTTTATGAACTCGTAAAAAAGAAATCTCTTTGAGTTTAACCCAGATCTGCCCCCATATTCAGGTATAAAAAAAGGTATGTTAATGTTCTAGTTATGCCTAAAAATGAAGTTCAATATCAGTATTTGGAGCTCACGAAGAATACAACCAGAGTTAGAAACTCTAATATACTATTTAAAAAATATACTATTTTTCGATATTTTTTTCATTAACAGGTTCAGGGCGGCATGGCGCAGATATATGCCACGAATAAAACATCCTATAAGTTTGTTGAATATTCTTATATTAGTACTTAATTACATTTGCCTATATGCAATTTGCAATCTTTAAAGTCGTTTTTATTAGCACTTCGTTTTTGCTCTTAAAAACGCTCCTTGCGCAAATGTGCGCGGTAAAATGATTTGAAACTTCACAGCACAACAATGTAACATCAACAACTGTAACAATCAAACTAATAATGTTTTATTTGTCTAATAACCAACGGGAATATGAAAATTAGCTTCTTAGCTATGATATTACAGCATTAATTATTTGATTGCATCGAGTTTGAAGGTAATATTACCAATTAGTATTTTTAGCTTAAACGGCTAATACTGATATATCGAAGTTTATTTTTTAATCTTAAAAGTAGATTTTACACTTTTAGATTAATCTTAACATAACTAAATTAATAAAAAGGTCTTAAAGGGTTAAAGAGAAAAAAGTAGATTTGCGGGAGAAAATTGTTTTTTCGGTAAAAGAGTAGATATGAGAGAATCATATGCTACTTGTGTCCCTCATTTCAGGTTAATAAAGTGACCATTTAGGTTGAGTCGGGAATAATAGTACATTGCGTAAGAAGGGAATCAAGTCGAAGATTATTCCAGAGAGTGACCTCACTCTCACGTCCGAGCCAAGCGAGGGCAGTAATCACCCGAGAAAATACTCGACTTTATTCCCGTATTGCATACAGAACTTTATTCCCGACTTAACTGTGGCCAGTTTATAGACTTAAAAGTGGGACTTGAAGTAAGAACTAGAATCTATTGAAAATATATATTAATATAGAGAAAGATAATTTAAAAATAATGCATTAGCGGGAAAAAAGTAGATTTTTCCCACATACGTGGGTAAAAAATAAATTTGCGGTAAAAAGTAGATTTGCGGGAATCATATGCTACTTTTGTCTCGCAATTAAGGTCAATAAAATGGCCATTATGGTTGAGTCGGAAATAAAACATGTTTTTTATGTACTTTCTGAAAAAATCTGTAGCGCCATACGGATTGCCGTGTCTTCATACGCATTGCTTTGTTGTTATGCCATCACCAGTTTGAATTGATATAAATTAACTACTAATTAGCAAATGGTTTTGGATTTGGCTTCTTTTTATAATTTTCCATTATCAGCATAACCTCGGTACCTTCTTATATCATCGAAAACCGGTACAAATACCTTATCCCCGTATCCTTTGTACAAGTGACAACGCTCCCCGGTTTTGTTCGATCGTATACGTCTTTTGGCCACGGCCGTCCGCCGCTGCCCTTCGCATTCTCGCGACGATTTTCCAACGTACCAAAACACTCTATACACACACGGCTTACACGCGTCGAATGACTTTGCTCCTTGTTGCCCGGTCGACATTGTTTGCGAGTCGATCTCCTCTCGCTGCAGTCCCGCGCAACGATGTGTTGTTTGTCCGCGGGACGAGGAAGGGGGGGGGGGGCGAATTCGCTCAGAACGAGCGCCTCCGGAGCAGTTTTGCTTTTTGTCCTAATAGTGTACACAGCTCTCCGCGCGCCGTGCACTCGGCGTTCGACGAGCGCGTTTTGCGCTCGCAGACCCGTGCACGGCCGCGATCGTCTCGGCCACAGCGTGAAACTCCGGAGAATTTCAGAGCTCTCGTTCCTCCGAGATTGCGCTTGATTAAAGCGGTATATATAGCCGCCCTGCTGCCACTGCTGTTGCGGACGATTTTACGGCTGCCGGCTCCTGGCGGGACGAGCGCGCGGATACTTTTAACGGAGGGTACGGTGCGGAGTTTCTTGGGTATTTTATGTCTGTTTTGGCTTGATGAAAATTTTGCGGGGGGAGGTCGCGCTGCTTCGCGTGCGTTTTCGAGATTGTTGGTTACATCGTTGCTTTAAAGTGCTGGGCGTTAAGGGGACTAGTCAGACCTACTTTGCCATAGCCGAAAGCGCATGATGCGTAGAATAAAATAGTTTAGGGTTTTTGAAAAACTAGGTAGCAGAATGTATTTTTCTACTGTGGATCAGTTTATTCGTAGAAAATGAAGAGCGTTAGGCTCACAACACGATAACTGACGTAGGTTTCGTATGGCAGTACGTCAGTTATTGTGCGTTACCCCGTCATGGAAAAAAAAAATAGCTGGCTATTCCTACAGGAAAGCACGGTTTCCGCATGTCCAAGTTTCGCTGGAGGGCGCTTTTGTTATGGCTCGTCACGTGATCCGTGTAAACACGCTTTTCGCGAAAAATGCAAATATATTTACATTGTTTTATTCAGTACTTCTATTCAGATTCATCAGTTTTTCTTCAAGTTCTGCCATTAGTTTCTCTACTTTATATCTTTTTTATGCGTATACACCCATGTTTAAATTTTTGATCTGTTATTTTTTGGTTAAAGCTGGTATTATACGTTTCAGCGCTTTTGTGATCTTGGATACT
This sequence comes from Gastracanthus pulcherrimus, assembly GCA_949152435.1. NCBI lineage: Eukaryota > Metazoa > Arthropoda > Insecta > Hymenoptera > Pteromalidae > Gastracanthus > Gastracanthus pulcherrimus. The sequence continues at coordinate 9,657,889 of OX424576.1, read as the reverse complement.
CTACAAATGCAGCTTGGGATTTTACCAAGCCAACGGCTTGGAGACTTGCGCCTGCTTACGTCCGCGTAACCTCTCATTTCGATAATATATATATTAGTTGTAAAACAATTTACTCGTTTCATGTTTGCTTTCATATATTAATTATATTTCAAAGTCAATTTTATTGTTAGCTTGCTTCGCTTTCCAACAAATTTAATCAGATACACGCGTGTGATGAAAAAAGGTTAGGTTGTTTGGACGAGAGCTTGGATTGGGATTTCTACAAACCAAACGTGTAAGATTCTCAGGAATCAACATGTGGTATACCCAAATTGCTGTCATGTATGTAGTAAAAAATGATTTTGCTTATTTTTTATTTCGATAACAAGTCAAGTTTTTTGCTCTTCATTTTTAATAAATAAAGCGATCCTTGATGAATATTTTTATTTTGATTCGTCTTTTGGTGAAAATTGAATTACTTACGGCTGATTCTTCTTTTAATAAAGAAAGTTATAAGCCCTAGAAGGAAAATCAATCCTGATGTGTACTTTAATTAAAAAATTAGGTGGGTGGATGGATGGATGGATGGATAGATAAAAGTTTATTTGCATGGTAACAATAACAGACGCAATATACATTGTTAATATAGACTAATTTGTCATTTACATATACTTACAAATGCAATGTCACATATAATTACATTTAATTACATGTGTCACTTTTGCCCGATATTATATTAGAGGAAATATACGTTAACTGTAATTTATTCTTACACAAAATAATTGTCATTAAAATCTGAAAGGTCCAATTATTGAGCACTGGTTGATCTAGCGTGAAATGACTAGCGCTTACAAATATGTTGTTGTTTATCGTTAAATACTCGCTGTACGTCCACTGGAATTTAATCTTAGTACAGTCACCGATCAATTACCTTTTTTTCTCTCTCCGAGTGTCACTGCCGGACGTTGAAATAACGACAAAAATACAAGCTTGGGCATCGGTGCAAATCCTGTTTGGATCTACTATTCGAACGAGTGTGTCACAGCTTTTGCGTAGATATGAAATGATTGACTAGCGAACTAATGGATTTTTATGATCTTTAAGGTAACGTTATACCGATTTTCTATGAAAATTTGATATTTTTGGTATTGTAATATAATAATATTTAAACAATGAACAATCTTCTATAAATAATATTAAATGGTCTTATTACTTAAAAAAGAGTTCTTTATTGAAAAAGAAATTATATTTTACCACAGGATAAAAGCAAATTCTTATTTTTTATAATAAAAGAGTTGTTATCTTGTAATTCATATCTTTAATGTTCAAATTACTCCTTGCGTCACATATGATGATGAATTCATCTGAAACTTGGAAAATACATTCTTAAAGGTATTACGATGAAAAATTTAGAACGTTTTCGTCTGCTCGCAAAATGCACTCGCCTTTGACTCGTACTACAAAGTACATACTCGATCTAAAAAAGCTCACTTTACGTCCTTGCTACACAATATATTATTTTGTCCTACCTGCACCGAAAGTATGGTTTTTCGTGCACATAAAGCGGGCGTAAAAGTAACTCAATTTCTGCCCACTTAATATATGCGCAAAGTGCCGTAGGTTTTGTTTCAGTACATGGTCCTGTTTCAGTACAGATAGGACAAAAAGTATCGTGTGCACCACGGGCAGGCGATTAACGCTCGTACTGCTTACAGTCCTTGCCTTGGCTACTTTCCGCCCTTGATACACCATAAACTATTTTGTCATACATGCACGATTTCCGCGTTTTTCCTACCAATAAAGCTGGTATAAAATGGCCGTTTTCCGACCGGAAAAATAAGCGGGCAAATAAAATTTCTTTGTCCTACCTGCACTGTTTCTACCACAGGCAGATTTGCACGACAGGAGATATTAGAAACTCAAACACTTTTTATATTAATCTCACTTTATTTTGTCGAATCGCGAAAACTATAACATGCTTACGTATCTATATCTAAAACAATACAGAATCGCATTTTATTGAATAGCAGATAAAGCAGCCTCGTAACGCGATTCATTTGTACACATTCACGATATATTAACATAAGTCGAAACTCGAAAAATATTCTAATTGATATTTGAATCTTCAAGATTCGTGAAATTTTCGAACATAAATATTTTTAGAATTATTATTAAACGAGGTTATTCATTTATTAAAATATATATTATGTCTGTCCGTAACATGCACCGTAAGTATGTTTCTAAATGCATATAAAGCAGGCGCTTCATTTATGCACGAAAAATCATCCTTCAGGTACAGCTAGGACAAAAAATATCAGTCCTTGCCTCGGCAGCCCTTCACCCTCGAGCCTCTCGGAGGACCTCGTCTCGATACTCTCGACCTGCAATATCGCACTCTCTGTAATTGCCTACTTTCCACCCTTGATACATAATATATACTATTCTCGTACGCAATCATTCAACTGTAACCAAACGTAACTTCCACGAACAAAACTATACAGCTGCTCTAACCAATTTACGGAGTCCCTACCCTCAAAGCGATAAACACAAAAAACCGAAAGCCCCCCAAAAGGAATCATCGACGTATAGATCGGCGCGTCGGCGCGCAGGCAGAGCACACAAAGTTCGCTCTCGTTAGCGTCGCCATCGCCGTCGTCATCGGGCCTGCATCAGCATCCGGTCGTCACCTTCTCCGCACCTCAGAGAGAGAGAGCAGCAGCGGCCCATCAAGAGCATCCATAAAGTGTCTACTAGCGAGCAGCCGCAGCAGCAGCATGAGCAGCTCCTCAGATGCCACTTTTAGATCTCGCTTTGTAGTCTCGTGCAGTGCACTCGCCACGCCTTAGCTCTCCTGCACCAGGCACCTTCACGCTCGGTCGCAGAGTGCGCCTCGTTATATACGTACATCGCGCTCGTCTCTCGTGGCCTAATTAGCCTCGCGGAGCTCTAGACCGATTTTTTCTCTCTCTCTCTCTCTCTCTCTCTCTCTCTCTCTCTCTCCCTCCCTCCCCGCGCTACATATTCCAGGTAAATTAAGTTTAGCTCTTGGCTGCTGCTCGGCGCTGTTCCTCCAGAGGCTATTACCGCAGCCGACGAGCCGCCTATCGTCGTTATCGGCCTGTCCCATCGTAATTGGTCACTTATAGTCGGCCGCGCGATCGCTCGCGCTCTACACACACGCGCGCGTCATCGATTATTATCGCACGGCGCCGGCCGCGGCGCTCTCGTCTAGCACAGTGTGTGATCTCGATTCGCGGGATTTGCGCTCGCGCGTATGTTACGCGTGTGACGCAACGAGGTTGACGCTGCCGCACTGGGCCTTGCGCGACGCGCCCGCCGACGAGTCGGTCACGCCGCGCGCCGATCGTGATCGATGATCGCTTTTGCGGAACAGCGCTGATCGCTCGCGCGAAGATACATGGACGCGCGCGCGCGCCTGCTATATAGCGTTATTTCGTGTACGAGCGAGTATTAGGTGTGATGGAGCTGGGCGTGTCTGTGTGTGTGTGTGGGTATGGGTCGGAGGACAGAGAATATTTGCAGGATTGCGAGAGGAGGATGTTATTGTTGTTGTTTTCTAGGCGCGACAAACTCTCGTTGTCGCGCAGTTAATTGCGGTTCGTTTGATTAAGGGAGTCAGACTGTATATGTATACCACGTGGATAGAGCAACATTTTAGGGAGTTTTGTTGGAAACACAGTAATGTGGATGGAAAATTCGATGCAAGACCTCTATTAACCCTGTATGTTTCGGTTGGTCCTCCCGGACCTATATGTTTTTCTTAAATTTTCTTGTTATCAACATGAAATTATGCAATAGAAATATGTCAATCAGGTTGAAATGCACCAGTTCTAATCTCGTAATGAGGGTCATTTTTTACTGCAAAGAAGCCGAGAAAACGAAAAGGTTTAAAATAAAATTATTACACACATCCAAATTATAAAGGCCCAACAATCATCCATGAATCTTTCAGATTTGTTTTGACCCACAATGTCTGAACATTTTTATATTACAAAAAAGCGGAAATCCGGAAGGAGTGATCAATCGGGTCATTTAAATAAAAACACAACAATTTCGCGGACAAACTAAAAACAAGCAATAACTTACTTAGGCGTAGAAACCCTCACGAAGTAGAGGGAAAACCCGAGAAAGACAATGAATTATAGTAAATTTATTATACAAAACACAAGAAAACAGGAATAAACTGCAATAATTCAAAAACTTAATTTATAACTCAATCTATCGCAGATTGAATGATCATTCCCTTATTAAGAGAGATCGTGCGTGCGTGCGTGCGCGCGTGCGTACATATTTATAAATAGACTATAGATTTGGTGAATAATTTTTATATACAAATTCCCACATTCATATCGTAACTACATATCGCACTCCCAGAACAAGTCTATACCAACTCAAAATTCGATGTTTTTGTAAAACCAAGCGAGTAGAATCAATTTCACATGAGAACACAATTTTTTACTTGAATTTTATTATTCTATTATAGTCTCTGAAACTTTTTCAACTATTTGTTGCAATGAATTATGGAATTTTATTTTTGTATGAGCTATTTTATAAACGAAAATTGATCTAAAGAAATTTTTGTTTGGCATAATCTTGATTTGTAGGTGCCATATATTTTGAACGTAATAAAACCTTGAAAATGACAATTCAATCATGTTGACCTAACGGCCTTGAAAATAAAAGTAAACAAATCCGTTATATTTTGATATATGAATATAATATGGTGAGTGACTTATTTTTACTTTAAAATGTATTAACAATTAATTTAACATTTAAAGTTGTATATGCCCCCTTAACAATGTTTCAAAACTGTACAAATTATAATTAGACGCTTCATTGTAATAAAAAATTGAAAAATATTCTTTTTTTACTTATTGATTTATATATTAAACTGTCCTCAAATTGCTAAAGGCTTTATTAATTTGGATTTTATAAAACGTGTAGGTTTATATAATAATGATGCGAACGCAACACCTTAATTTAACTTGATAATTACGCGTAGCATACAATTTCCTGCAAAAACGACAAAAAGCTGCTCAGTTTTATGTATCGCTTAGCCGTGTATCGATAAAATTTGCATTGAATTTAAAAGAGACTGCCAGTACAGGCTTCCCAGATAGGAGGAGGTGAGGGAGAGGAGCGGTCAATTTATTTCTGAAGTGTTATTATGACGGAAACTAAGGCACTTTAAATTGTGGGCTTCATAGTCCGAGGATCTTAATTTGCATTTATTTTGGTTCAGTTAAAATGTAAAAATGTAGATGCGATTAAGACGGAATGCTAATTTGATCGAAATTCAATACCTCAGCGTCGAGGAAGGACATCATTTCCCAGGACTCGAAATCTCTCGTTTTTTTTTGAGAATCAAGGAAGCCGACTGTCTAATTTAAGTATAAATATACCACTTTATTCTCCTCTGAAAGTATTTATCTTTTAAATATTAACCTTCCTGAATTTACTTTTTAAGTATTTCTAATGAATCGTAAATACTTCCAAAGTACATAACGATAAAAGTACAATATTGTCAATATTAAGTGAGTTTTCATTCCAAACAGAGTTAAAGTAATTCTGATTGAAGAAGAAATATCACCAGTCCTTTGCTCCGAGTAAAATATTCACTCCGCGTAATTTAGAGAGCACGACGTTATAAGCGCTCGTTAAACGTCGATATAATCCAGCGCCGGGGCGTAATATAAAAGGGGCCAGATTTTCCCAGCACCCTTCTAACATATTTATACCGTACATCGATACGGCATTAAATTCTCGACTTTTTTGTTGTCTTTCCCTCGGTCCGCTCCTGACCGAAGCGGCGCGTGATGTACAGGGGGATGATTTTCGGGTTTCGGCATGACTTTTTCAAGAGGAGGATAGGCGCCACTCGGGGGGTTCATTTTCTGAAAATTGTATGCAAGGTCGCTCGTTCGTCTTTCTCCCCCCTACCCCCCGCCCCTTTCCCTCGAGCGCGTGCGGCTTCTTTACGAGCCCGTAAAAACACGAGCTTTAATGTTTCTCCCAGTACGCGCGCGCATATATATATACACGGACACGCATTTTCGGGGAGGCAGGGAACGAGGATAAACGCGACGTTGTATGCGCGCGCACACATAGGTGTATGTATACATAGGTGCTGTAGACCGATGCCAGAGTGCGCGCGAGAGAGAGAAAAGGGGGATTAATCTTGCACGACATTGCGTGGCGCGCGCATTAAGGTGTATCTCTCGCATGCGCCCTGGCATTTAAAGGCCGCCGAGTATTTTTTCACGCACTTTATGATTTACGAGAGTTACGGGTGCATGGTGAGCGATGAATTTAGCGATGCGAGCCGAAATTGTAGTTTCTGCATTTCTGGAGAGAAAGTAGCTCGTGAGATATTGCATTATCGCCGACATTATAGGTGGAAAATAATTCAAGTGAATTTTTATACTAATATACTTACGTTTATACAATCTGGATTATGTGAATTGAATTGAATATATTTTATGTATTTGGAATACAATGGAGCAAATGAATTTAATTTTTCATGTGTAGAAGTTTAATTCGTGGAATAAAATAAATATTGTTCGTGCGTTTTACTTCAATTTGCAGAGTTATTCGGTATATCAGCAAAAATGTCTGTAGAAATAAACTAATACTCTGCTAAATATGTAATTTTTAAACCAGGGAGCACATTTTCAAAGTACTGTACAGAAAATTGTACATTATATAATTTCATTTACGCGCTGTGCATGATATTTTCTACGCGAAAAATCATCTGCAAACAATGCTAAATAATTAATTTTGAATGGTGCATTATATAATATTATGAAATAGCAGCTTCTACGGATTTTGAAAGCTTTTCATATTTTATCGTGCTGAAGTTCAACGATAAACAGTATAGCTATAGTCACACATACAACACTACAGATACACAAGTACAGTCAAGCGGGTCATGGGTCTCTTGACCTGCAATTTTTATGATATGTTTCTTGAAACCAAAGGGTCTATGGAAAAAAGGAAGCATAATATATGTGGTGAACAGAGTCAAACAGATCGGGTGAGTCAAACCGATCACTTAATTATGAGAAATATTAAGTTAATCGAATGGGGAAAATATTTTTATATTCTTTATAAAATATCGTTCAACTTAACAAATGCTAAAAACCAAACATATAAAAGATTTCCAACCATCAAGTTAAAACCATTTTTACTATTATTTAATTTAATTATTGGAGGTTTCAAGTGCGAGACAAGAAACATATAGCATTTAAACTTACAAATTCAAAATTTTTTATTTATCTAGTGATATTTATTAATTTTTAAATGATTTTGAAATTGTGTAGTGAAATAGGGTCATTTCGATCAGCGTGTATTTAAATGAGGCAAGTACAAAAAGAGGTTATGATTACCGTATTATTTTTATAAGGTAATGAAATGTTTATAAATGCTATTTTTTACATTGCTAGTGCAAAATAGTGTCTTGCATATTAAAATGTAACATTACGAGCATGAGAAATATGAATTTAAGGGAAATTTAACTTTATTTTACGTTTTCTCTAACTGATCGGAAATGACCCGCCTTGTACGACTAAGGAGATGTGACAGTGAACTAATAATCCCTAGTGTAATAATAACTAATAGTAACTAATAGTAACTAATAATAACTATAGTTGTATTTTTTCAAACGCATTTTTCTCCGAGAGTTAATAATGAACGCTTTTGAAAATGTAACTGAAGTAACTATGTAACTATTAATATATTCTATATACAGAGACAATACATATAGATCTTACATACAGTTTATATCAACTTAATATTCCGCGAAAAGTAATCATTCAGTTATATTGTTTTCATGCAGTGGAATGTATTATATATACTACACCGATGTATTTTGTTTGAATAAATATTATTATTTTTCAAATTAAATCCAATAAATAATAACTAATATTGAATCATAACAAATGAAATAATATTTAAAACTAATTTAAATGGGGCGGTCGATAGCTAAGATGAAAACTTGTGAAAAATATAAATGAAACTAGGTAGTTAGCAAAGCTTAAGTTTTCTCGAGTTTTATGCAGTAATAAATGATTTAGGCTTCCATTACGAGATCGGAAAAGTCGACTTTGACCTGATCCATATATTTAGTTTGCATAATTGTAAGCTTTTCACGTAGAAATCTTAAGAAACGGAAAGAATTTGTGGATCCTCCAATACCCGCTCCCAACGGGTTAAGAAGAAATAAAAATAAGTATTGACTAAACTTTTTATTGATATCATGGTTAGATGGGGTGGCCAGGTAAAAAAAGAGGAAGAAATGTTTAAAAATTAGCACTTTTAAGACTGGCGCGCTTATGCAAAAACTAGCATTACTAAAACTAAATAAGAATCAATGATTTCTTATGAACCCAGTAGGTAATCGTAATTTTTTAATTAAATCTCCCAGTCACCAATAAAATATAATTATAGTTTAGTAAGTATCTAAAATAAGTGCATTTGTGTAGGGGTATATATATATGTATATTGTTAGTATTTTGCATGTATTCTAACACATGATTATTATAGTACACTTGCAGACACTGTTAAAGTTCAAGACCAAGCGTTCCAGGAACTATTACAGACCTAACCTCGCCTCACCAACCAATCAGATTGCAGCAACATACTCGTATAGTCAAACCTCATTAAAAGTCTTCTTTTATAACACTATATTTCCTTTCTTATAACAGTGTTTGGGAGTTTCACGGTGTTTGAATTATTAGTATCTATTTTATGTAGGTCAATGAATGTAACAATTGATATTGAACCATTTTTATTAAAATTTCATGGATTATTAGAAAATAAATGAATTTGCTTGCTCATGAAGTTCCCTTTGTAGATACGGGACTACGAGACCGAGCCTCCTTAAAAACTCAATCTTAATATTTACTGTAGGACCTCGTGTGTTTCTAAGACAGCGTTAATTCTGCAAAGGGACTGATTAAAGATTCGACGTAAATAATGAGCATATCATTATTATAATAACGCAGACAGGACATCTTTTTTCGCGTAGATGCGCCACTCACCCCGAAAAACCTTCGAGTGTAAACATGAGTCCTCCTCCTTTGCTGTCCGCTTTGTGCGCGCTATGAACGTCGCGCACATCCTCAACCGTAGGGAAAACAATGAGGCACACACGGACAAGGGAGAGAGAAACAGAGAAGAAGGATCACGCGCGCGCGCGAACTCATCCGAACTACAAGCGCGACAAGTAGAATGCGGGTTCAAACGTGCGCGACCCTCCATCCCCGCCTACGTAAATACAGGTTTTTAAGCCATGGTCTTGCCTTACTCCTCCTTCTCCTCTTGTAAAGGGTTCTCTCTCTCTCTCTCGCAAAGAGAAGAGAGAGAGATAGAGAGAGAGAGACAGATAGAGAAAGACAGAGACAGAGGTGGCGTAGAATAAAGGGATGAGACTTGGGGAGAGGCGAGCGAAATTTTGTAGTGGCTGGCCCGTGATACATATGTGGGTGTATTTACGCGGGTCGAGTGTATACAGACAAGAGCCGGAGTGATGCTAAAGGCCTGCCTCAGCTTGCTCGCTTGCTTGTTGGGGCTCGATTCTGCTATCTTAACGTGGAAAGATAGAAATGTAAGAATATAAAAAGGTAGAGAGTTAGGGTTCGAGATGCATTTTCGCATTCGGGAGACTTTTATCACAAGATTTTTTTTTTGAGTAATAGGAAAGTAATTAATTAATAAGCAAAACATTGTTTACCTCACCGACATTGCAGTAATAATAGTGCTTTGAAATGTACATTAAAGTGTTTTCTTGGGTTATGTCAGAGAAACTTCTATTCTAACGCGTCTATGATAAAAATGTGCAAATACGTGTATAAATACATGAATACATTTATATATGTGTGTGTGTGTGTATTTACAATAATTCATCCCTAGTGTGAGAAATCTATTAAATCCTATTAATTCCTTTTTCCAAACATGAAAAGATCCTATTTGCGAATAGGATGAATATGCAATTTTTGTATTGGTGAATAGGATTTAATAGATTTCTCACACTAGGGAACATAACAAACGCATTAGAATAGAAGTCTTCTTCGACATAAGCTAAATGAACGATCTTATGCGCATTCAAAAGTACTATATTATTGCTTTAATATCGATTAAAGAATGCTTTACTGGTTAATTATTCACTTTCCTACTCAAAATTGTTGTGACAAGAGTCTCCGGAATGCGAAAATTCATCTGGAGCTGTAACTTTCTACGTTTCTATATTTCCATCTTTCCACGCTAAGATAGCTGAATCGAGCCCTTGGGGACGAAATAATGGAGCGGCTCGCGATGAAGAAAGAGAAAGAGAGAGAGAGAGAGAGAGAGAGAAAGAGGCTGAACTAGAAGTGGTCCTTCAAAGCGCAGGTGACGAACCAGCCGCGAGATATAGATCGAACGAGACGGAAGCCAAAGCCTGTATCGCTCTTATACCCTATCCGTCTGCTGCGAGGCCTCGTCTAGTCGCTCTGTGCACATAGTCATCGTCTTGGCGACGAGAGGCTTCGGAGAAACGAGAACGATGAGACGGAGCGGCCCATCGGATTTACATTTTGCCGGGGCTACGGAATATTAATGAACGCCCCCCGAAGGCATTAAAAAATCAGCGTGTTCCAGCATCCCTCCCTTGACCTGCTGCTACCGCTTCTGCTGCACTCCCGCGACTACTCAACTTTCTTTCCTCGCTCGCAGATACGTTAAAATTTCACCCTGACGCGGACATATTACGACGCCGGATATTTTTCAGGTTGCTGCTGGTGCTTGCGCAACTCTCAGCGCCAGCGCATTACGCTTTTAACGCGAGGAGATATTTTCGGGGAAGCCATTGTTTGGCCTGATTAATCATCCTGAGAAAAGCGATGTTCTTTCTTGGCCGGGCCGAGCGAGGGTGGAAGTTTGATTCAATATTGACGGGAGCTGATACAGCGCGTCTGCCTGTGTACATGTATACTTGGCCGGGTGCGTTATATATAGAAGGCGCTGATGGGAGATCGGGGACGAGATTTCTTTGATAGAGCGTGAAAAAGGAGGGCGCGAGAGGAAAAAGTTCGGGACTGCGGTTGATTAAAAAAGTCGCTTACGAAGCGAGAGCGAGAGGGAAGGGGAGAGAAAGAGAGAGAAGAGAGACCGGAGCGAAAGAGGATCCTTTATTTTCCAGGCATTCATTTCCAGCTGCGATTTACGCGGGCTTCGAAAATAAATTGAGTGTGAGCCGGCCGTAAACTTCGATGCGGACGCGCTCGCGGACGAAACCCCACAGCGGAGGGAGAATTAAATCAACGTAAATACAAGCAATAAATAAACAGAAGCTCGCGCGGAAACCAATATTTAATTTCTCGCGGACCAGCGGCAGCGGCAAATGTAATGCGGCTATAAAACTTCCATAATTGGACGATTTTCTCGTGTCGCTTTTTTAATCGTACAAATCTTTATGTTATTTTACTTCTGCGCTCTGCTGTGTTTAGACTATCGATGATGAATAATTTTATGTGTCGATTACGTGTTTTTCAAACTGTTAAGAAAATGTCAATAGTCTAAGTATTAATTAAGAAACAATGAAAATCTTCAATATAACTTGTGGTATTTTTGTACGTATCTCTGGTGGAAGAAAGACGCATCAAGATTGATATGGAGATTTTTTAAAAATGATATGCAACATTACTAAGACTCGATTACTATATCATTAAGTCCACTTATACTATTAATATAAATTAATCATAAAATTGCATTATCTTACTTTATATTACTATAAAGCAATATAGATTCATTGGTATGTCTATACCTGAAATAAATATAATTATTTTAACACAGAAGGTAAAATTTTATCAAGATTCATTGAAAGTGATAAAAGAAATTCATTTTGTTCATATTACTGTGCTCTTTTTTTTTTTTTTTTTTTTTTTAATTAACGTCGCCATGTTTGTGCTCCCATGTGGTGCTAATCGACGACGGGGGTCTGCGGTGTGTTTGTAAACAAAGCACATGTAATTTTTTACAGAGGTGCTTGTATCAATCGGCAGAGACTAGGATTCGAACCCGGGTCACCGGCGTGGGAATCCGACACTCTACCGACTGAGCCGCCGCAGGCCCCTTACTGTGCTCTATCAATGCGTATAGCTATATTACTGAGCCTTGTCCACATTTTTGTGCACCGATTAGTTTGTCTGTACTCTGTTCAATATTTCATTTTTATAAGTTCTAATTAGTTTATTTATTATTCTATAGGTAATTAGTGAAATAAAAAAGTAATATTTACGCATAAATGTTTATAATAGCAGACTATTTAGTAGTAGTAACAACAAGATATTGTAGTAAAAACATAGTTACGGTGTCGGAAATATACGCGTGATAGCACAGTAATATGGACAAGCTTAAAAATCTTGCAGTATTACGAGATTTACTAATAACAAACGAAAAATGCTTTATAGATGACTTTTTTATATTTTCTCATTGAATTTCATTACTTAATTACAATTTGTAGGTACACTTTATATAATGTAAAAAGTCTAAATCATAAATACAATTAATCTATAAACTAAACATTAGGCAAAGCAAATTGACAGAATCGATCAAAATTGTAATGTGTAATTTTGAAAGAGTCATTACTAATATAAAATAAAAGCATCATTCAAGTATCCTAGACTTGCCTATGAATATATCTGTTACTACTGATTTATTCAAATATATAATATTATACGCATATAAACTTTTCCTCTCTACCATCCACACAGTAGATCAACACTTGTTTAAAATTCAGCATATCACGTTCCACTATAAAATACATAAGCTCTCGATTTCTCCAATACTCAAAAAACAAGCATCTCAAATTACGAATCCTCTCTACGCGCAGGCCCTTTCTCTCTCCCGAGCCTCCTTCAGCTGTGTACACGTACATCTCGAATACACACACCTACACGTGCCCCAGTCATCCAGCTCGAAATAATTCATCGACATCTGTTGCGCCACGCGCGCCCACTCGACTCTGTATCACGTGTCGATGCCGAGGATTACCTCCGCGAGCCGAGGAGTTTCGCGCGCTCGGAGACACACTTCCGGTATCGTCGGCCGCCGCTCTCTTCCGGCTCGAGGTTCAGAGAGCACCTTATATTATATACACGAGGGCCAGCTGCTGCGGGCTCGCGTCTCCGATTTCCGGATTTGTCCCCTCCCGCCGCCGCCGGTCGCATGGTCGTATAGGTGTGCCGGGACGTCGTCGCGAATTTCGCGCTCAACGAGCTTCTTTATGGCTTGCGCGCAGCTTGTCACCCCGGCGCGAAGCCCTTGAGGCATACACACGCGGCTCGGCTGCGTGCAAAGACGTGCAAAAGTTCGGCGTATAGGGTGGGACTAGGATGCGAAAGGGATTGCGGCAATGATTCGAGCCGTTGCATCGATGAACAAACATATATTTATTTAGTTATTTATTTTATTGTTATCGTAAATTTTTTTTATTTTGTATTTTAGTAGCTATTGTGCAGAGGAAATCAGGTCGAGCATATATGTGGCTTCCCGGAATAACCACTTAAGTTCACTTTTGTTTTTAATTTAATTTTCAGTAATTACGGTATCGGTGCATGGTTAACTTTCATATAAAAAGTCAAAAGTTGCAAAAGTTCATTTATAACTTTCCATTTTTCATAATCTATGCTTTTATTTTAAATAGGTTTAAATGGTAATCGAGAGGTTTATTCCGGAAAGCCACAGAAATTATGAGTGATAGTCAAAAAGTTGAATCTTTTAAAATTTTAATTTTCAACAACTAAGTTTTTGAAACCAAAAATAAAAAAGTAGAATGTAGGTCATAGTATTGACCATGTGAATAAAAAATCCGAAATGGGCAAGATAAACAAATATTTTTATAGAGTGAAAAAAATAATAGAATAATACTTACATGTAGTTCCTCTCCTCTAACACAAATTGTAAATTGTATCTTTAATGAAAAGTACATTATGCAGAACTTTATTTCCGACTTAACTGTGGCCATTTTATTGACTTGAAAAGTGGGACCCATGGAAATAAATAGAATTTATTGAATATTTATATTAATATAGAAAGAAAATGTTTGAGGAAAATAAAGTATAAGAAGTAATCAAACGTCACTTTCATCTCGCTATTTAGGTCAAGAAATTGGCATTTATATTGCAGTTAAGTCGGGAATAATAGTATATTACTCACTAAGGGAGTAAAGTAGGCTATTGTCGACCGCGACTGAGTTGCTGCCCGAGCGAAGCGATTACCTGCACCGAACGTATGCTTTTTCGTGCACATAAAGCGGGTGGAAAGTGCATTACTTTTCCGCCCACTTCGTATATGCACGAAAAATCATCCTTTCGGTCCAGGTAGGACAAAAAGTATCGTGCACCACAGGCGGCAGACGATTAATGCTCGTGCTGGTTGAAGTCCTTGCCTCGGCAGCCCTCGATATCCCTCGACTCGCCTTCGGCTGTTCAGGTGGCCTCGGCTAGGCTTGCGACGCCCTCGCGGAAATCGTCTACTTTTCGCCCTTGATATACAATATACTATTTTGTAAGACAAGTGACCGTTTTCCAACCGACGGGCAAACAAGTATTTTTCACATGCAGCTAAACAACCGATATTAAAACAGTAAGTGATACAACTATTATTGATCGTACACCTAAGTACATTACTAATGAAGTGCTATGATATTACAAAACTTTTTCTGCGGAGAATCATAATTTCATAATTCATACCTTAAAATAAACACACATATTTAATAACAAACTCTATTTAAAAGTAACCAATCAAAATATGCATGCACAATAAGTTTCGTACATAAAATTTCCATGCAAATTACCGAAATATATTTTCTTTTAATGACACACGCACGCCCAGACACAGACAGACAATATTTTCGCAAAATTTTCAGATCTCCGAGAAAATTCGCCGTGTCGTCCGAGAAGGGAATAATGGAATTTCGCCGGCAAGTAATTAGCATAATTTACAGCGCGCGAGTTTGGCGCGTGAAAAAAAAGGAATTCCTCGGCCGTCAAAAAAGCTGAAGTGAGGAATTCCAGGAGAAAAAAGAATCAACGGCAGCGCAAGGTTGACTAGGCTGCTGCCCCCCCCCCCCCCTTTCCCCTTGGTCGGCCCCCAGGCTCGCTACCGTGTGCATATATACGCGGCTGTGCGCTTCGTAAGAAAGAACCGACGAAAAAGAGAGAGAAGAGAGAGAGAGAGAGGGGAGAGAAAAAGAAACCTGAGCAGAGCTTACGAGGAAAAAAAACGAAAAGGAGGAAACGTGAAACATGGATTACGAAAGAGAAAAAATGACGAGGTGCGATGGGCCCCGAGCTATTTAAACAGTTCTCATCTCTTTCTTACCCTTTTTTTCTCTGTGTCGATCTTCTTTGCAGCGCAAAAAGGCGAGAAAAAATAAAAGAGAGAGAGAGAGAGAGAGAGAGAAAGAGAAAGAGAGAGAGAGAGAGAGAGAGAGAGAGAGAGAGAGAGAGAGAGAGAGAGAGAGAAATGGATAGAGTGATGAGCAAAACATCCGTTCTCTCTTTCTCGCTCTCTCTCGCTCTCTCCTTCAAATGAAAAGAAAGGTTCCGAGAAGAAGAAGAAAACGGTTGCTTTAAATTTTTTAACGAGGTAAATAGTAGGATGCTGTGCGAGCGCTCGCGCGTTACATTCAACCGCTCGGAGCTGGTGGCGAGCAATGCTTATTTTTTTCTACTTCTTCTCCTCTCTCTCTCTCTCTCTATCTCTCTCTTTCTCTCTCTTCTCATTCTTTATACATGGTGGATACAGCGTAAGAGGGAAGAAGTTCGCGTTCTTTTTACGAAATTAGCCTCGAGCTCCGACTACTCGCACATGTGGGGATAGAGTAAGTATACTATGTACAGTGATTAAGAATGAAAAAGAACGAGGAAGCAGAAAAAAGAGGGAGAAAAGAGAGAGAGAGAGAGAAATAGAGAGAGAGAGAGAGAGAGAGAGAGAGACAGAGAGAGACAGAGAGAGAGAGAAATAGAGAGAGAGAGAAACAGAGAGAGAGAGAGAGAGCGAGAGAGAGAAAGAGAGAGAGAGAGAGAGAGAGAAATAGAGGAATCATGTAGGAGGCCTCAGGGGAGGAAGACTGAGCACAGAGGATCGTGTTGGACGAGACATTTAACGCGCTCTGCTCACGCAACGTCGCGATATGGCTTTTGCACGTTCAGTTTATGCTCATATGGTCGTTCGGAAGATTGTATTTTTTCCGTTTATACATGAGGAACGTACGCAGGCGCTTCAAGATGCATTTTAAGGAAATGGTTAGCTATTTGATCGTTCGATTATGCTGTCCATGGGGTTCAAGAAAATGTTGTTGAAAACGTCTGCTTATCGCTCTATTAAGGGGAGGTCGGAGCTTACATGCAGTTACGTAGTTACCGACAATTTCGTATTTTTCAATATTCTCATCCAATTTTTAATTTTCTTCAATTATCTCAGTTGTCCGGTGTTCCTTAGTAGATTAGGAACACCGGACAACTAATGTTTTTAATTTTTATGAACAATTCAATTAGAATAATGTAAAATATGTACGTTTTCATGAACTACGTGTAATTTCATTTAAATTGATGTATCAAATAATTATGTTTATGTCATTTTTATGAAAGAAACGTAAAATATAAATTTTATAAAAATTTGTAAAAATCTGAAAAAAAATTGTGTCTGTACGTCAAACATATTAAAAATATGAACTTCTTCATAAAACAGTCGTAATTTACGTCTAATTTATGTATCTATGAATTACCTTAATGCTATTTTGGAGAGTGAAAAATGAAATAATAATTCCAAAAAGTTTACTAAAAAGCGCAAAAAAATTTGTGTTGATCTTTTATACGTTAAACATCTTAAATATATATATATGTCTTCAAAAAGAAGACGTAATATTCTTATAATTTGTTATATCTAACATTCATCTTAAAGCTATTTTGGGAAAGCTTAAAAGCTTAGCGCTAAAATCGATTGAAAGCACCGAAATGTTTATAGTGCGTTAGGCTGTGTCCAGATGGGGGACAAAAATATGGCCTGTCCTCTCCGGTCCATCTTCCATCGCTGTTTCACTGTTCCGTTTTGAATTCAAACTTTGAGATTTGATAAATTAAAACTGTTTAAAGTTACTCCGGATTTTCGAAGAAAAATACTTCTTGTAGTGGAGCATTGAGAGTACAGGTATATAGATGCACTTCAACGTTTAAATTCAAAACGGAACAGCGAAACAGCGATGGAACACGGATCGGAGAGGACAGACCATATTTTTATCCTCTATCTGGACACACCCTTAAATCGATTTATCGCTAACTTCAAAACGTTTTTCTGAAAATATTTACCTTTGATTTTTTACAGTATGATAATTCACAAATTTAATACTTTGACTTTGAGAATAACCAGAACATAAATTCCACCAATATACAAGCAACGCTGAAAGCATTGAAATGTATACTGTACACTGTATTTCAAGAGAAGGAATTTCATGATCTCCATCAGGAATAAAATTTAATAAATTTTAATAATATAAAAAAAAATATTTCAAATAAAAATTAATATGTTGTACTACGCAAATACTATATGATTAATAATACAATATTATACAATCAACAAATTTGAACAACAAATTTCATTTATAGACGCTAAAATACATATTACAGGTATGCAGGGGGTTGCTGCTAGCCCCCTAGCAGAGAGAGAGAGTCATATATATATATATATATATATATATATATATATATATATATATATATATATATATATATATATATATATATATATATATATATATATATATATATATATATATATATATATATATATATATGACTCTCTCTCTCCATATATATATATACAGAAAGAGAGAGAGAGAGAGAGAGAGAGAGAGAGAGAGAGAGAGAGAGAGAGCGAGATCTTCCGACTCCCTGATCCTATTGAAACTACGTCGCCTACGTCTTCGAGTTGAGCTTTGTAATTTTAATTATTTCATTAGCGAAAATTCCTCAAATATACAAAAGTTTCCAAGCGGCGACTGCTACGAAGCTCCGCAGCACTTTTCTCTCTCTCTCTCTCTCTCTACTTTATCCTTCCTTCTATGAGACTCTCACTCGTCGACGAAGGAGCTCTGCTACGCTGCTGTTATTCTATTTTTCTTCGTCCCGCGCCCGCTGCCCTGGTCGTCTGTTTCGGCTCGAGTTGAAGTAAGACAACGCGCTCGTAGAAACGACGAGTCGCGGAGATTGCACACAGCAGTGAAAACCCGACTCGTAACTCTCTCTCTCTCTCTCTCTCTCTCACGCTCTCTTTGCTCCTTCTCTTATCTGTTCTACGCTGCTTTGACTGCAGAACGCTCACCTGCCTTCCGGGTATAAGCGAGTTTTCCCTAAGGATGCACCCCGTTGCTGGTGCGCCGTCCGAGTTAAAAATGATTCTCGCAGAGAAATAAGGAAAGAGGAAGACAGGGAGGAGAGAGAGAGAGAGAGAGAGCGTCCCCCGAGTCTTAAAAGAGCCTGCCTAGAAAGACCTTTCAGTTTTTCTCGTGCCGCTTTTTCGATGATACGTTCACTCGTTGTGTTTTTAATTCGGATTTTGGGTTGTGCGCCTCAGAGACTTTCAATCGCTGCAGTGTTTATAGGGGTTGGAGTTTCAGTTTATTAGGATGGAATTTTAAATATCTTTTGTGTTGGAAGCACGAACAGCGCGGGAATGAATCGCGAGAAAAGTAATTAAAATTCGTTTCCTGAGCGTTAATGAATGCTCTAAAGGATGATGCCCACCGGAATGGATATTAATTATTTTAAAAGTCGCAATTTTATAGCTCCGATGTATGAAAAAAACGTGAGTTTAAAAACAAAATTTGAACTTTTTTATTCAATGGGTCAGTGATAACAGCGTTTGCTAAAATTTTCAGAAACTATAGTTTTTTTTATCTTAACAGCGTATAATTCCTACTGAATTATGAGGTCAAAAGTTTTGAGTTAATCACAATTCAACTGTCTTTTCTATGGTAGAATAGAGCTATCAATTTTTTATAATAATGTACCTAGTGGATTAGAGAAGTTAATTTATTGGTAAATAGTTTACTATTATTATTACTATTATTACTAGTATTATTAGTATTATCAGCGCTGACTGATTGATGATTAGTAGATTGACTGTTTTTTTTTTTTTCATATTTTGACTAATATCAAAATTGTGCATTTAATGTGAATAAAAATTATTTTAACGTTAATTGAATTAGTTTTAAATTCTCTTACGAATTTGTAAAAGCTTATTTAACTTTTTCTTTGTACAACTGAGACCGTACGGTTTATTCATTTAACTTTAACTATTCTTTCGTCTTGCTGAATCAACTTTTTCTACTTTCATCTTCATTGCAAATGAATGACAGTCCTTTTCACCAAGTACACATTTTTAAACTTACTATCACTCATATTTTTAATTAGCATCTAGCAATTCCAACCCACACTTGCAATAACTTTAGTGTAAAATAAATTTGAATATAAATTTATAATAATATAAATAAAGATAATTAATGCCTATTTTAAAGACATTCTACAAAAGCAGTTAGCGAGGGTTTCCCCTGATCGTCTCTTTTACCGTGGCATCGCAATGATAGAGCACTTGACACGCAACTGCACGTTCATGCGTAAGAGCAGTTGAGCACCGACACACGTCGGTGGTACTTTTGATCATTTACGGCTCTAACTGAAACTACACGAAAAAGCGATCTCTTCATAATTTAAATGTTAATCACTTACTCGAGTTCTGTTGTATTGATAATAATCAAACTACATCGATTATTACTGGTGTTCTTAAATTCAAGGATGATCGTCAATACATTCGCACCAAAGCAGTTGTCGAGATTAAGAAAAACGTTCACCCGTAATAGATTCAACGGCAATCACACAAGTCTGTATCTATCGCTGTTCCGTCATTCATCATTGATTCCGCCATAATTCTCTCGTGTGCACACCCAAGCGAATCGAAATTCCGAGCTCGACGCGTACGTCGCTCAAAATGGCGGAGGATAATCGGCAGCGGCCGCGCGTCGCATGTCTTATTCAAGCAAGACCAACGACCCCGCCTGAATAAATGAATTGCCGCACACTGGAAGCGCCAAAGTAAAATTAATTGCGTGAGCGTTAAACCATAATGAAGCCTCTCCCGCCCTTTACACACACCCATACGTACATACGCGCGTGCACGTGCTCACACCCACCTATGCGTCTAATTCCGGTTCCAAGATCCGATGCGCAGCGCTCTTTAATTGAAATAGTGTTGTTCGGGCCTATTACATTTCATATTTTCGCGCGCACTGTGTTTCCCTCTCTCGCAAGATTTGAAGTGCTCGCTCGCATGATTTCTTGCGAGAAAGGACACAGGTGCGCGCTTTCTCCCACTTTCTTCCTTCCTGATTTCGGCGAAGCGAGATCAAAACTCATTGTTCTCGCTGAGCTCACTCTCTTCCGGCTTGACCGCTACTATGGCAAGTTCGGAGCCTTTACGCGCATCGCGGCGCCTGTTTTCGCGACCGCGTGTGAAGCTTTCACTTACACTCTTCTAACACCACACACGTAAACCTTGTAAACAGTTATTTTTAAGAGCAACTATAAGTGCTCGTTTTATGATATTGATTTCTTAATATTAATATCAGTGTAAAACCTATTTACTCTCCTACAGACTCCGCATCCCTTTACCCGCCAAACGTGTTCCGGGCTATCTAGTTTAATTGCCCTAAAGCCGCAATTTTTCGCACGACGCTATTACCGCGCTTATAAGCAAATTTAAGCTCTATTTGAATTCCTGTGTTTTGGCCGGCTAGCGCGCGAGCAAGTGTAAATTTCACTAAATCGGAACAGCTTAGCGAACAAATTAGTGAACTTTCAGTATTTAGCGAGTGTGTGATTGATTTCGAGTTGATCGAATACTGTGCTCTTCTCTGAAGCAAAATGTATCTCTCATGTACTCTTAAGAGTCATACAGTCGAACCGACCACAGCCAATAACATGATATCAAATCAAAAATCAAATTTCTCTCCATCTCTCTTTCTCTTTCGCTCTGTCTAGCCTCGTTGGTCCCGTTTGGAGCCGAGCCAAGTAGGAATTGGCTATTGACCAAACCAGTGGTATACCTTGCCGAATTACCGCTGCATCATTGTATACCTCGAGGTGCTCCGAGGGGCTTGTTACGCGTCGTGTATTCGATTATCTACGTTCTGTGCTTTATTACACTGAGCGACGCGTCGCAGTTCAGTGCAACGGGCTTGAGCGAAATCCACGGGCCCGCCTTGTGCTTACATTCGTACAGAACAGGTACGCATTTTATTATTTCATGAAAGTGTCGGTGAAAAAAGAAAACACTGGGCGCAAACATAACTTAAACCAGGTTAAGTTTTGAAGAAATTGTAAGTAAAGTTTTCAGTTAGTGATCTGTCGAGCTGGGAGTAATGTACCAAAGTGACTTTTTTCTCCTAGCACAAGCTCCATCATTTGACAATATAATCATGACTACAGGATAATTATTTCTGCCGAGCCGAAAGTATCACATTCCTTTCCGACGCCCAAAATGGAATGTGGTATTTTCGACCCGTTGTTGGGGAAAATAGTATACGCACCACAAGAAGAATGATGGCTACCCCATAGCACGTGTTTGCCAACCTCGCCTTTGGCTCGGGTGTCAATTTACGCGTACTCTGGACTGGCCAACTATTTTTCTCCTAAGGTGCGTAATATACTATTATTTAACCCGTTTCGCCGAGACCCTCAAAGAATTTTAATTTTTAAGGAAAAAAATAACATTGTTGTCCTTCCGGCACCAAAAGTATGCTTTTTCGTGCATATAAAGCGTACGTAAAGTGATTCTTTTTCGCCCTCCGGAGGAAAATAGGATCCTCGGGCGCAAAGTCGCACATTTCCGCCCTATGGCGGAAGTACAGGTAGGACAAAAAGTACCCAAAAAGCCCTCGACATCCCTCGGCTCGGCCTGCGATGTATACTCGCAGTAATCACCTACTTTCCGCCCTTGATACACAATATATTTATTTGAAAAAGAAACTAGCACAAAATCGTTAAATGGACTAAAGAATCAGCGGTTTTTGCCAAAAACAATTAAAGCACATATTAGGATGCAGATTCCGACTACGACATTCATTTATCAAAATTAAAAATGGCGAATCCACTTTTGAAAGTTACCAAAAAGGTAGCTTTTCACTATTTCTTGGCTGAGTTCTTTGTGCAGATCATAAAGACCTTTATATTCCCAGATATTTGAGGTTCTGTATTTATTAAAAAACTAAGATCGATTAGGTACAGTTCAATAACGGCGCGGTCATTTATTACGAAACAAGGCTCGGTATCATCCGGATGGTACCTCCTGTTTAGGGAGCCTAAACTCTCTTAGGGTTTATTTTCGAAAATCAGCCTACTAGAGTGTTTAGACCCATCTAAATATATGGTATCGTCCGGATTATACTTTATATTCAGGGTTGCCTAAATTCACTTAGAGCTGATTTTCGAAAATTTATTTTTGCGCTCGCTATAGCGGGCGCAAATATCTTTTCCGCCCGCCGGTCGGAAAACGGCCTCTTTAGTCCCGCTATACGGGCATGAAAAAACGCGTTTTCGTGCAAGTGTGACAACAAATAAATAATTAACAATATAATAATTAGTTTCATGTAAATATCTATTAAATAATGATTTGTAATGATTGAAAAATAATAATATTAGTGTTACTGACAGAAATAATGATAATTATTGTAAAGTAAAATTGACGGCGAATATAATAATGTTAAATCGATAATAAATAAATATGCAGTGCTAAAGTTATGCAATGTATTTAGGGAATTCATTGGCGTTTTAGCGTAAATGCGTCACAGGAATATATCGGCTAGGCATTTGAATAATTATAATTTTGAAAGTTTAAACTGTGATTGAATTATTAATTTCTCATCTCGTGAATCCTGCTTTGTATCGGAACAATTAGCTTTAATCATTATCCCAAAATATCTTGTTACGTTTAAGGCAGTGAAAGTATTTAAATAATTACCTCAATCAGGCCATTACCAGAGTAGAAATATCCCTTTCGTAAAACTGCGCATTAGGTCCTGATGGCGTAGTATCCAGATGAGGCTCTTAATAAGGCGTGTAACGAGGCGTTATTTATGCCCTTTTTTTTAGCTATTGATTAGAAACAGCTATAGTTTTTAAAATTAATTATTGGAACAAAGTATTAGAACAATTAATTTAGTTTTATCTAAGTGTCAATGAATCTGGAGCGGTTCTATTATGATTTGGGTCATTTTACTGTCATAAAATCTTGAAGGGTTATGCTCAGAAGAAGTGGTACCTTTTCCATTAAAATAGCGCATACCTATTCGGAGTAAAATAGCTAATAAACTCGAACAAAATGGCCCATTGGAACAAAATACGCGTACTGAGTTTCGTTTATTGGTATCGTAACGAGAGCGTGTTCCTTGGCAAAGAATTATCCAGTTTTATCGAAGCCTTTGATTATTTCCATGGCAAACTAGATGGATCTACATATAGTTCGGGATTATTTTACACCACTAAATATATAATTGAAATAAATTTCAATAAGCTTACCAAGCTACTGAGGATAAGTTAATTAATTTTCATCGAAATAAATGTTACCTTATGCCATTTAGCTGGACTCATGAGCAGATTGACAGATTCATAGAACGATATCAAAAACCACCTCTCATAACCTCGCAGAAATTCGATACCCGCAGGTGGAATACTCTCCTTGTGAGGGTAACACCTCGTGTAAGGATCAATTAGACTTTGTTAAATAATTACATAAATAATGAACATAGAACATAAAACGAACTTACGCAAAAGAATAACATTGTACAAAAAGCTGGTCCTATCAGTTCGTCTGTTTCTACTGCTCTATGATTATACATATAATCACACGGACTACAGCTCTCAGCCCTGTTCTACCGATGGCTTTTGTTTCCGATAACAAATGCCCCGCCCCGAGTTCCCAACTACATATTTCCCCTCCGACAAAAAGACGACAATTTCGTCCAATCCACGATGCAATATCGTTTCGTTACTTTTCCCCCTCCCTTCGCATTCTATCAGCAATATCCGTAAGCGTGACACCTGCAACTAAGCGCGTCACGGGCATCGCGCGAATCGCGTCCAGCGCGATGATCGACGTCGTCCGTTCCCTCGTCTTCCCGCGCTCCCATCACCGTCGTAATAGCACTCCTCCTCCCCCTCCGCGTATATACCATGCATCATCGCGCGCGCCTATAATCCGCGAGACTCGCGGCAATATCTTTCGCCTCGACCGCTGTCGTCGGCCGTCATCAATATCCACCACCGTCGTGGAATCGTTATCCCGAAAAATCCCCCTCCACCCCCCCCCCCCTTGATCACCTTCGTTATCATCCGCGCGAGGTGCAGCGTATTAAACGAGTTCGCAGCGTCGCGTGGGTCTCGTGTACGTATAGGAGGAAGCAAAGGGAGCGCGAGAGAGGAGAGAAAGGAAGAAATACCACGCTTTGGCGCATCTATAGCATCAAACACCCTTCAGCGAAGTAAACGAGTGTGTGTGAGACAGAGAGAGAGAGAGAGAGAGGCGCAGACGAATGAACGCGAAATAGCAGCTGTGAAGCGAGCCAAGAGTATACGCGAGGACGTCGAGGAAAGCCGCAGGAAATTGCATTCCTCTTTGTCTGAGCTTTCTCTCCGCTCTACGCGCCTTCTCCCGTTTTTTTCCGCCTCGTTCTATGTCCCCCTCTACTTCTTTCTCTCTCTTTCTCTCCCTCTCTCTCTCTCTGTCTCTCTCTTTCTTTCTTCAGTGCGGAGAAGACGGACGCGCGACGCCCGCGTGCGAAATTCGCAATCGACGCGCCGTGCTTCTGCGGCAGCTAGTCGTCGCTACGGCGAAAGACATCCCCTCTTTATCGTTTAATTTGTACTTCGCTTTCTTCGCTCCTCTCTCGTTGGATATTTTTTTTTCAATTCCTCGCCGGCTACAGTCCGACCGAAATTACGCGCTGTGTGATTCGGAGGTATTTTCTGCGCGGACTTTGCGTTGGAATTAAACTGTAATAATGACTGTTTGGATTTAAGGTTTGAGTGCGTACAATGATGCGTGTAATTTTAATATTTTCAAAGAAAATTGATTATAAATAGCGTTCTGGATGATTTTAGGTATTTCTGCATTATCCTTCGTTCTACAAATTTCATTTCCTGGAAAATCTTTCAATGAAATTTCTACTAAAGTAGCTCGCAGCATGAGCTAATATTTAATTTTAATGCATGCTTTCTACAGATTGCTGGAGCTAAACTGTTTAATAATAACTGTTTGCATTTCGGATTTAAGCATTTACACTGAAATGTATTTATAAATTTTCAAAGAAAATTGATAAAGTATCTATTATAAGTATCTTCTGTTACTGTTTCCTGAAATTCCTATGAAGGTAGCATACCAACGGTATTACGGGCTAATAATAATGCTTAATCATACTATAATGTTTCAGTCGAATATCCATTACGGTATGCAGAAATTGAATGCACGCGTTCCGAAGTTAGGCACATTTCAACTTTTGTCTCGTGGAAGTGCACGCGGGGTATAAAACGCACCCTCGTATAACTTCATATAGCGTTAATATTAAAAAAAAACTCTTGAAAGAATCCATTGCAGCCAGGTGTACATCATTAATACGCACGTTAGCGAAACATTCGCAGAATCTCTATAGACAATGCAATGTTCATTATACACCGATGCCCGCGAAATCTCCTTCAATTTTCGATTCGAAGCAGAACAACAGCGCATCAATCCGAATTCAATACCAAATATGACATTCGGCAGCGCGGCGGTCTTTGATAATAGCCAAGCCCACGCAAACCCTATACACCGCGCTATAGACATCAAATTAACGTCGAAAATTATGACGCATCCCCCGTCCAATTATAATACAATGCCCGTCGCGTAGGCGGCGACGCGAAAATAACGTACACCCCTCTCTCTCTCTCATAAATTTCAATTAGACCTTATGGCGAATAAATCGAGCCTATCAAGATTTTCTCGAACTTATCGCGCGCCCGGTACTTGAAATGCGAGCGCGCCCCCTCGGTATACACATTACACACCACCAGTCGCGCCTCATAAAAGACGCGGAAGGGGGGGGGGGGTCTACGTGGATTATAAGCGCTCTCGATTTTAGACGAGGCGCGAGCGAGTGTGTG